>VMDO01017422.1:0-44736 GCA_007922755.1 Pedetes capensis | reverse complement strand
CTCCACACTCTAAGGACCGGGATTCATTCCCCACCACTGCAAAAATGGGAGAAGGACAAGGCAATCCACTCCCAAAGCAGTCCCAAAACCATCAGCCATTGAAAATCCTGTAGGGGTTGCTATGGGTCGCACTGGACTTGATGGCACCTAATAACACTGACTGAGCTGCAATCCCACCTCCCCTTTTTTGAATGAGGATCTTGCTAAGTTATGCAGACTTTCTGTCCTCAAACTCATGATCCTCCTGCATCAGTCTCCCAAGTTGCTGGGAATACAGGAGTATGCCACTATGCCCAGGTTTATTACTATTTCACTAAAAAAAATCTAGCAGATTTGCTCTATCGTCACCTTAATGGGTAATAAGGTCTTCTAAAACCTGACTACATAACCTTAACCAATCTTTCCCACCCCACTTTCTAAAACAAATTTCTCATTCTTCTTAGAAATGTGTGAAAAAAATTGATTAAGTATATAAATTTTAAAATGGAACAAGAAAAAAGTCATAAATAGGACAAAAAGTCTACATTTGAAATAAACTATAAACTTATTCTCATAGTATCTTTGAAAAGCATGGAAACGTGGGAAAGCATTTTAAGATGGAGTCTACAAAAAGATTTCTTCAAAATAAACTGAGGTTGAGAGGATTCAATAAAGAAAAGTATCCTTTGTAGGGGTAACTGTTAAACTCCAGTACTGGGAGTTTTTAATCTCATGAGGGTGCTTATGTTTCATTCAAAATAGGACATTATGAAAAAAAATTGAAATTATCTGATGCTATGAGCAAAGGACACCATAAAAAGAATACAGAGAGTTGTAAGGAAAAGAAAGCCATGGCAGTAGCCTAGGGATAAAGTCGGGTCTAGGACAAAGTCTGAGAACTTCAAGACCAAAGAGTAATTGGAGTTCTTGGATATAAGAAAGGAAGAAAGAAACTGGGTTGTGATTCTTACGGAGGCTAGCAAAACTTTTTATTGTTGTTGTTTTATTGTTTGTGTGTTATTCTTATGGAGGTTAGAAAAACTTTTTGTTGTTGTTTTATTGATTGTGTGTTATTTTGTTTTTCGTTTTTTGATGTTGGGAGATGAACTCAGGGCTTTGTACAGGCTAGGCAAGCATTCTACCACTGAACTACGTCCCCAGCCCAGCAAAACCTTTTTAAAAGGTGAATATGAGAATTTTTTACATTTAACCATTGATGGTAAAACATCAAATTAGATTTGTAATTAAGAGGGAGACAGGAGGAAAGCTGACCTGCTAAAATGTAGCTTAAGCCATTTAACCCCTTTTGGCTCCAATTTCATATCTGTAAAACTAAAAGATGTGGATTCTGTTAATAGCATTTTATGATATAAAATTAAAGATTGAAATAAGACTACTAAAAGGCTATAAAACAAAAAGCAAAATGCAATTGTAGAAGCAATTTAAATAGACAATATGAAAAGGGGACATAAGTCTTTATAGATATTTCATATACATATTTTTATCTTTATGGGTAAACATTTCCTTTCCTCCCAGATCTCTTGCTGTATTTATAAAAGTAGATCAGTATTACAGGAAAATAGAATCTCTTAAAATATGGGTGACTTTTTTGTCTGATTGTTTTTTGAGATGGGAGTCTCACTATGTTGCCCACACTGGTCTCAAACTCCTGAGCTCAAGTGATCCTCTGACCTCAGTCCTCTGAGTGCTGGGGAGTTTGTTCTTTAGAGTATGTTAATGTTGTTATACTTTTAATTCACAATAAGAAGAAAAGTTAAGTTTCTGTCTAGCTTCTTTCCAAATTGCCCAAAATGCCAAACAGGGACCAACTATCAAAATTTTATGGTATTTAGTCAGATCATTACAAGCTCTTCACAACCACACTTATCAATTGTGAAGGGCCCTCTGGGGATGTCTTTGAAATTAGCACTGAAAGAGGAATGCAGATTAGTACATGCATAACTTTTAGCAAATTAAATATTTCTTTAAAATTTTTGTTTTCTTTGAAGTTTAGGTGCTAGAAAAGATATTTTTATAAGGAAATACATATAAATAACTAAAGATACAGAACAATGCCTAACAGATAAGCAAAGGCAATGAAAATCCTATACTTAATTTTTCAAAGATCAAATATCACAACTCACATGTATATACTACAGACATCTAGAACAAACTAGAAGCAAATCCCAAGAAAGTCACAGGTTCATAACATTTTCAAAGAACAAAAATATTATTATTTGCCTGAAAAACTGAGAATATTTTTGGAGGGACAGACTGACACCACTGCTAGCCACTATCTGTAAGAAACAGAGGTGAATCAAAACAAAACAAAATCAAACCACCCTCCTCCCCAAAACAAGGCACTTAAAACACTTTCAGGAGAAAAAAACACTGAATATAAATGCGCCTCCTCAAGGAGAAGGTACATTCTGACTATGAGCACGCTTAATTCCACAATGGGAGGATACTTACACAGCGTATTTACGTTAATCCTACACAATCTAAAGCAAACATAACAAATGGTTCTTATCAATGCAAAAAGCATAAACATGCATAGAAACAATTAGAAAACAACTAATTAGAATGGGTAAGAATAACTGTTTCTGGTTATAAAAACTATAGGCTATTCTACAGTTTCCTCCATAATGTGATTCTGTATTTTTCCAAAATTTTGTATTTTAAAACAACATTCTTATTGAAAGAAAACTGTGTCCTCCTAAAATGATAAATTTTAGTTTAGACATAACAGACACAGATTTAAAGATTTATTTAAGACTACGCATCTAATCTTTTTTTTTATCTTAACGGACAGGTGAAATCAACAGCAAACTTCATGAGGAAAAAAATAGTGCCAAAAAATATAGGTCAATCAATGTGCATTTTTTACATTTAAATTCACGAAATACCTTAATGAAAAACAGACTTAAAATATGAAAATCTTCTCTTGAGAGAAGACTATACAAGAAATTCCTATCACTACATTTGAGACATCAGTCTAACATAAAAGACTGAGAACTATCCTAAACATTTAAAAACAATTATATATCTTCTCCATATACATTTGTCGTAACACAAATAAAATCATTTTTGTTTAATATATGAATTAAATATATACATACATATATAATTACAGGAAAAATACATTTAACCATTTGTTTGATTTGTATTTAGCCAAATTTGTGGAATTTAGACATAAAATGACAAAGGAGAAAAGGACCATGTCTGTCTGAAGCTATATTCCAATGAAGGACACAAAAATAATCAAATAATCAAAGTATAAAATTAATACTTATACATAGAAGAATTTCTGTACTTAAGCATAGGAAGAACGGCAGTGTTTGTGTGCGTGTGTGCGTGCGTGTGTGAGAGAGAGAGAGAGAGAGACACACACACACACACACACACACACACAGGGAGTTGAACTCAGGGCCTCACACATACTCTGAAAGTACTCTACTACTGGGCTGTACCCAGGCCATTTTTTATTTTGAGTCAAGGTCTCACTAAGTTATGCAGGCTGTCTCTGGCCTGGAACTCATTATCCTCCTACCTCAGCCTCCTGAGATGCTGGGATTACAGGCATGCACCACCTTGCCTGGCTGAACTGCTGTGTTTTATGGGAGAATATGACTTGAGGGACCTAGTCCAGAAAGTCAAGGAGGCATCCCTGTAGAAGGATATTTAACTCTAATTATAGGTAATTAGTTTTCTTTGCTTCTGACTTCAAGGTTTTACCCCAAATCTTTCAGAGCTTTATTTAACTCTACCAAAGCTAGTAATTCTGAAATACAGAATAATAAAAACAGGACAGGAAAATCTGTATAGTTTTAGATTTCTAATTCTTATTCAGAGCCATTTTACCCTAAGTTTTAAAATTCACCAAAGGCCACAAAAATAAAATGCCTGTTTCTGAAGCAGAAGAGGGAAATTCCACTGATTTTTAAGAGCAACAGACACTTACATATCTATGTCTTAAGATTAAGAATTCTATCCAATGAATATAGGCAAATATGGCAGTTCTATATGGTGGTTACTTAATGAGTTTTCTAAAAAATAATGTGGATAAAAAGGAGAGAGTTCATATCCACAGTATAAAAACAGAGAAAGAAACACAAAAGTTTTAAGACACTAAAAAATACACTCACAGCAACTGCTGTATGGTAACACTTGCATCATGTGACCATTCATTGCCATTAAAGATTTTTTTAAAAAGTGAACTTTTGAAACTATGTGTATAAATTAGATGCTAGATGATATTAAAGCCCAAAAGATCCCCTAATGGTGATATAAATGAACTAAATCAGTTAAGAAATTAAGCTAAAAATAATTATGAAATATACCTTTAAATTGACCTTTCATTCAGACTGTAAGTAACAGGGCTCTTGACATATGAATGAACCTTAACAGTTTCACAACATTTCCAAAGCAATTATTTAGGCTGAATGGCATACAATTTATAAATACAGTAACTTCAAATATTAAACAACCCTGAACAATTTGCTAAAAACGGTCTTTAAAACAAGATCTCAAAAACATATATGTTAATGTTAGTTCTATTAATGTAAAATGAAAATGAATGCATACATAGGCTTTACTTATACTGTATTTACACTTTCTGTCCCTACTTGCTATCTGTAGTGTCTTCATCATAAACTTTCATATGCATGTGCTCTATTAAAGATAAGGCTGTTTTCTTGGATATGTACTTTAAAATAGGTAAATATGAGGTTTTTCCCCACCTCACATGAGTCACAACTACAAATTACTTAAAACACAATTTAGATCACAAATCAAGAACTATAAAATCTTAATAGCAAAACTTTGTATATATAACAAGCATTACTTAAAACACTGAAATATAAGCTCACTTAACCAAGAACTCACTCTTATAAACACTCTGAAAATCTACTGCTGACCAAACATTAAGCTCTCCTGTGGATTTCTCATACCCAGATGCATTTCAATGAAGTTAGAAGGCAGAGTTTATTTCATTTTAGAAGAACATTATCTGCCAATTGATGTGTAAAGTTGAGCAAGATAATTAACGTGTTTGAGTCTCTGTGTTTCTAGTTGTAATAGCTAGCTGTAAGCTGTTTTTCAGCTTTAAAATTTTATTCTATGAAGTCACAATGTTAAAACAAAGATTCAAACATCTACCATGTGCAAAAAAAGGAAGAATAAACTCAACCCTATCTGAATAAACTACAAACATCTTATTTTGTAAAAGAAAGCACAGAAATGACTAGAAGGGGATACAAGAATGAATCCTGATATATTTATTTCAGGATTGGGATTCTTTTACTCTTGCTTGTTTTCTAAATTCTTAAAAATGGAATATTACCTTTTCTGGAAACTACCAAGAGTAATAAAAACTGAGAATTTATATGAAACAGAAAGGAACAAATGGGATTCCTCAAAGCTTTGCTCTTAATTACTTTCAAAATAGTGAAATCAATACAGAGGTTTTACACATTGGTACACATAAGGGACTAGTTGCTATGAGTTGGACTCAACTCGATGGCACATAACAACAACAACATGCCCAGCACAAACTGCTATATAAGTTTTCTTTTATGGCACAACAAATCATACTGAAAATTAACACGAAATAGCTGGGCATGGTGGCGCACACCTGTAATCCCAGTGGCTTGGGAGGTGGAGGCAGGAGGATCACAAGTTCGAGACCAGAGGAAGTCTGCATAACTTAGAGAGACCCTGTCTCAAAAAGTAAAGAAAAAAAAAGGGGCTAGGGGTGCAGCTCAGTGGTCCAGCACTTGCAAAGCATGCAGGCGCAAGGCCCTGGGTTCAACCTCCAGTACCAGAAAAAGAAAAAAATCATTTGAGAAAAAGATATGAATAAATGCGTAATACATTCCCACATTTTTAAAAATCATAAATTGTTCCACGTATAATCATTTGAGCTATTTCAATTCAAGACTCACAAAAACAAAATATTATAGTAAACTAACCTTACATAGGGTACAGGATCATTCTGAATCATATTAAGTAGCCACTGTAATTCTTCATAACTCCTGTCCACTGAAAATAAAAATGAGGAAATATATTTGTTATTAATCATAACAATCATGAGAAGCGAGAAGTTTACATTTAATATTTAAGACTATGCCTTCCTGGATTTCCATGCAGAGTTGAAGGCTACAGGCAAGTTCTTACTTTTTTTTTTTTTTACATTTTTAATACAACCATTTTGTAACTTTTACAAGTATCATTCCATATGTAAGACATCAAATAGTACCGAGTATGCAATCACAGTCACTCAGGAGGCACAGGCAGGATTGGGAGCTTGAAGCCACAGGCAGCCTGCACAACCCAGGAAGATCCTGACTCAAAATCTAAATAAATAAATAAATAAATAAATAAATAATGGCCTGTGGGTATAATCCAATGGTAGAGTATTTGCAAGGTATGTGTAAGGCCATGGGTTCAACCTTCAAATATTGAAAAAAAAAATAGTACCAAGTACACATTTTTTACTGAAGTTCAAACCAATGACAAACACAACATAAAGCAAATAGTAACTTATTGAGAGCCCTAAATTAGAGACAATCAATTGGGCAAAATCTGCCCAAATTATTTCTGGATACTTAAATTATAGAGAAGTATGATATCCGATGGTGTCTTGACTACATCATACAGGAAGATCACTGTTTGTCCCCACATAGTTTTTTCCATTTAAGACTAAAGAGCAGTCTTAATTTTTCAGTGTAATATAAAAGGCTATTACAAGAACAGTGCTATGCTTATGTTGTTGTTATTATTATTGTTGTTAGGTGCCACTGAATTGGGTCTGACTCAGAAACTCTCATAGGGTTGTCACTGACTGGTTGTTTCAGGATTGCTTCAGGAGTGGAATGCCATGTCCTTCTCCTGTTTATGCGGTGCTAGGAATGGAACCAAGGCCCTCAAAGAGCATAGAGCAGGACTCTGCCAACTGTGCTACACCCCAGCCCACTATGCATATAATTGACATAAAATGACTTATTAGCTATTTCTGTTCACTTTTCAACACATTTGGCTTTTATTATTTGAAAAACTTTATTTCCAAAATTTTATTCCCAAGTTTTCTTTTCTTCCATTTTCTAATTTGAGAACTAATATTTAAAGTTACAATTTAATAAAAAATGAAGTCTGGATTACTAGGTCACATTTAAACACCATTCAATTAAATTATACTTATTAGTTTAGCATTCAAACCATATCAATATTCTATATCATTTCAGGTAATAACTTATGAAAGCATCTCCATATTTGGAAGACACTCAACATCATGAACACATCTTGGGAAAGAAGGCTGGGAATGCAAGTAAATTTTGTAGATCTCAACACTTCTAAATTTCAAATTGGTAAAATGTCAAGATAGATAGGGAGATTGATATAGGATTACATATTTTTTTCTTGCCAAAGATTTCATTTAACAACAAATTGCAATATCATCTCTTAAATGAAAGGATATTTTAACCAAAAAGGAAAAACAATGGTCCTTTCTCAATTGAGGCCCATATATAATATTGTTATTATCCTTTTATATATTCTGATTATAAATATTTCTACTGAAATTTATAAAATTTACAAAGATTTAAGTATATATTTCTCTAGTTAACATTTAAAAATGAATTAGTATCCATTAAACAACTTCCCTCACACCTTCCTTTCTTTCCAGTCAAAGGAGAATGTTAGCATAGGGGAAGAATGCAGGTTTGAGGCCAGTTTGGACTACATAGTGAGACCCTGTCTCAAATCAAAAGCAAAAAAAGAGTACTCCTTTTTAAATGATAGGAACATCTATCTCTAAAGCATTACCTTTAGTATAATCAACAACTGCTTCCAAAGCTGCTATCCTGATATCAACAAAGTGGCCATATTCAGCATAAGATTTAAAAAGAGCTGGATCACTTGGCACATGTCCATTCTTCTGAAGCACCCTTATAGCTCTCAAGCAACTAGGGGAAAACAAATTCAAGCTTACTTTCGTTGTGGTGTTATGAGTCATGTTTGCTTCCTAGGCATTAAGAGATTCATTTGTTGCAGTATATTTAAAAATGGATGTGATTTGAATCCATGTTTATTTTTGTAACATCCAATTTTTACAATGAAAAGTTTTTAAAATTAATATCTAAAACCTATTAAGAGAAGATAAATTTTAAAACTAATTCAGAAACTCAAAGTTACCTGTACCAGAGATATTCTTCAGAAAAAGTATTTAACACAAAATATGATTTAAACAAAGTATTTTCTCCAAAACTTTTGATGTGGTTTATTCACCATATAAAAGTTATCAACATTTAGTAAACTAAACAGTATAAGCAGAACTTTTTGAGAGCCATGTACACAGAAACTGACAGAAAAATCCATCTGAAAAGAAAGGTAACAATAGAGGATGTTTACACTACATCCAATGAAATAAAAAATGATGCAGACATCCAAAGTAATACTTATGAAGAATTTCAGATGTTATGAGAAAGCATTTATGATACAAACTGAATATGAAAAGCATAAATTATAATCTCAAGTTATTAAAAAGTTCTATAGTTACAAAGGGAAAAAAATTAGAAGGCTAATCTCCAATGTTAACAATGTATCTGTGGACAAAAGAACTGGAGAATTTTAATTTCCATTTTTACTTTATTATACTTGCCAATTTTATCTAGTGAAAGTAAATTTATTTTATTGTTATAAAAATACATACATTTAAAGAAAAAGCAAATAATTTAATACCTGACAGTGATGGTATGTCTATAACTTGGAAGAAGCTTTTCCATATTCAAAAATCTGGTGATTTCTTCAAGAATTAGGCGTACATCAGGATTTAAGTTATCTAAAGTTCTAACTTCATTGTTCACACTGACTGCAGGTGTAACAGAGTTAGCTAGGGCATCGATCATTTCTGCACGATAATAGTTATCTGAAAACTAAGCCAAAGAATAATTAATGAAAGATAAAATTAACTTCTGATGAAAAATAAAATACATAAAATTTAAAAACATAACTTGGGTTGAGGATTCAGCTCAGAGGTATGACGTTTGCCCAGCATGCACAAAGCCCTGGGTTTGATTACTAGCACTACAAAAAGTGAATTAAAAAAAAGTTAAAAACATGATTTATCTGAAAAATATAAGCAAGTTCTCTAGTAAATATTCAACTCTGTGCTTTGTATAAAGTCACACTATGGAAAACAGAGTAAAAGTGATTCATTAATCAGTGATACAGCAGTTTGCTGAATAAATATTTACTGTAAAGCACTCTTGTAGTAACTGAGTCAGATCCTCTTAAAGGAAATCATAGTCCACAAATCCCATTGTAATAAATCTTCAAGTCAGCTAGCTAATGTTTTACTTTAATATATAAACATACAACATATAAGGATCACCAAATAGTTCAAGAAGGCATCAATATAAAAAGAGAGAAAATAACTTATAAAAAAATATATAAAGCAACTTGGAAGACACACAGAATTCAAGGAACAGAAAACCCCAACAGGGGACCAAAAACAAAAAAATTCAAAAACTATCATTAATATGGTCAGAAAAAGGCAATGATATTCCTTCTAATAGCATAGCATTATTTTTATAAAGAAATATGCCAAGAAAAGGGACCAAAATTAAATTGTGCGGACTAAGAAATCTTACTCTACATGAAATGGAATGAATATATCATATCATAAAGCATGAACAAGGCTGAAATAGTTATTGATTGAACAAATACGTAGGCATATAGTTAAGTTTTTGTGGGAAAATTTATAATTGGGGAAAAGTTCTCAGAATGATTAAAAGGAGTGTTAAACACACATGCACACAAACATATCTCATTTACATAACTACACACATACCTGTGCACATCTTCTGATTCAGTAAGCATCCACAGATAATGTTAATGCATGAGACAGAACTGAGAGCTACCGTTAGTTAACAAGGGATACTGGATTACCTTTCCAATTTTATCAATTCTTATGATTCTATGATTCAACTTTGCAGAGAAAGTATGTAGAATGAAATAATATATAAAAATGTTATAAAATAATAAAATTAATTAGGGTAAGATAACATAAGGAAAGCACTCATTATGGTACCAAGAATATACTAAGTACTCAAATAACAAACCACATACATCACGATCATTGAAAATCCAAGCTTGGATGGAAAAAAAGAAAATCAACCACCTGTGGTTATAGCTCTTTAAAATTTTCTCTATTTAAAAAGACAGGAGGGCTAGGGGTGTACTTCTGAGGCAAAGTGCTTGCCCAGCATGCATGAGGTGCTGGGTGTGATTTTTATCACTGCCACCATAAGTTAATTAAATAAATAAATAAATAAAAAGATAAGAGGAAAAAAATAGCACAATTAGACTGCAAAATTAGGTAGCACAGTTATGAAGTGGATTAAATTCTTTAACAAAGACTGTTGTGCTAAAGCTATTCTTATTGCAATATACTATCACATCTATTTAGGTTTTTAAAAAAAGTGAAAGGCATAAGGTCTTAGTTTGTTGATTACATAAATTCCAAGTTAACACATTTTCCGTAACTTCCTCAATTCTAAATCAACCCCTTATTCTTTCAAGACTAGAATTATTTTTCCAGTTCTTTCCCTCCATTTTAACTCCCTATTATGCCTCTTCAGATTTCTTACACTTGATCCTTTTGTCTCAGTCTCCTGAGTAGTTGAGACTATCGGTACATGCCATTTGCTCAGTTTTTATATTTTATAGATGCTGTTTAAGGTACTACATATTCCTCCTCTATCCTCCTTTTTTTTTTTTTTTTGGGAGTACTTGGGGCTCAAACCAACAGCCTCACACATGCTTTGTAACTGAGTTGCACCTCTGGCCCATTTTTCACTCTTTTATCTTGAAACAGGGTATTGCTAAGTTATGCAAGCAGCCTCTGCCCTTGAAATTGTGATCCTCCTACTTCCACCTCCTGAATCACTGAGACTATAGGTGTGAGCCCCCACCCCCAGCCTCTCCTATCATTTCATATGATGAATTTACAGCTGAGCTCGGTTCCACCTTCTTCCTGAAGCATTCTTTGGCTTTCCCAACTTCGTCGTGGGTTACTCCTTAAAGCACTTTCTCAGCAGCCTAAGTAATCAGTTACTATAATACTTATTCCATCTAAATAAAATATTATTCATTTGTTGTTTCTCTCACTATAGATTAACTACATACAAAAATCATAAATTATTCATCTTAGTATCACTAAAATCTTATATTAATTTCTATTTAATAAATGGAACTATAGGTATCTACATTAGAGAACGTTAAAGATGTTTCTCTTTTTATTATGACATGTAGAATATATACAAGTAAAAAATATAAAAGTATATACAAGTATATACACAAATATATACAAGTAAAAAATAGCACACTGACCAGATTAGCAACATTGGCTCTAAGATCCCAATCTTCAATATTTTTTTTTATTATTATTATTATTTTTGCAGTACTGTGGGTTGAACCCAGGGCCTCACACTTGCATGCTCTGCAACTGCTGTACTACCGAGCTGCACCCTCAGCCCATTTTTTTATCTTTTTGAGACAAGGTCTTGCTAAATTACGCAGACTACCTCAGGTCTCAAACTTGTGAGAGCCTCCCTTCTGTCTCCCAAGTCGCTAGGATTACAGCCTTGAGCTACCGCGCCCAGCCCAATCTTTGATATCTTTAAAAGTAGCAGAATCAGGCACTGTGGGGGCATGTATATAATTACAGCACTTGGGAGGCTGAGGCAGGAGGCTCTTAAGTTTGAGTCCAGCCTGGGTGACATAATGAATTCAAGGTTATCCTGGGATATGGAGCAAGACTGTCTCAAGAAATGAAAGAGAGGGGGAGGGAGGGAGGGAGGGAGGGAAGAAAGGGAGAGGGGAGGGAGGGGGAGAGGGAAGAAAAGAAAAAAATGAAAAAGAAAAAGAGAAAAAAATTGAAGAGATAACTATCTCCCTTAAAGCCCTACATATTTGGTGCTGTTATGAAGAAAATAATTAAATTAAATTACATATTTGCCCTCTTTCAGCTACGGTGTTCAATGTAAATTATTGACTAAGATATTATTAGAAAGTGACCCCAGCATCATACAAATAAGTTGTTGTTAGGTGCTGACAAGTCAGTATCCGACTCATAGCGACCCTCACAGGGTTTTCAATGGCTGACTGTTTCAGGATTGCCTTGGGAGTGGATTGCCAGGTCCTTCTCCCACATACAAATATACAACTCATAAAAACTTTTGTACCATCACCAGGTGTAGTGGCTTATCCTTGTAATCCCAGAGACTCTGAGGGGCAGTGGCAGAAGGATCACAGGTTTGAGGCCAGAGACAGCCTGCATAAATTAGTGAGAACCTGTCTCAAGATAAAAAATTTAGAAAATGGGCTGGGGATGAAGCTCAATGGTAGAGCATTTACAAAGCATGTGCAAGGCCCTGGGTTCAACCTTCAAGTACAACATAAATAAATAAATAAATAAATAAATAAATAATCAAAAAATTAAATTTTCAGAAAATTCTCATTGCTATTCTAATACAACATGTGTAGAAAAAAATATAAACCTGTAACAAGGCCTAAGAGGGAAAAATGTAGGCTTTACTAAATACAGAAAATAATTTGGCGTCAAATCTCCTAAGTATCAGACAGTAATTTTCAAAAATAAAAGGAATTCTATTTTATGGGTATATTTGAGGACATCCTAAAGTAGATCAGACAGTTGAAAGACTAGTAGCTGGAAAAACTTTATTGTGGTCCTAAAATTAAGACCTTTGAAAAGAAATAAGTAGAAACACAGCCAGTTACATTGTTCATTATATAACACTTCCTAGGAACAAGTTAGACAGCTATGTATTGATTCAAATAAAATACTGGATGAAATCAGAAATTTCATCTACTGTTTTATTCTAATTTGGTGTTAACTTATATGAAAATCTGAGCCACTTAAACAATAATCGAAGAAAAATACGTAAATGCTTCTTAAAATGAGTCTGCCTAGATGAGCTTGCTACTCATTTTTGAAAAAAAAGAAAAAAGCTAGACCCATGAGAAATGTAAAAAGATATCCTTGTAATCCTATGTCCCGAACAGGCCTGAGAGAGACTGATGATCTTAAAGCCTATCAGAAATGAAGTCAACAGAATTCAAAAATGGCAAGAAAAAGTGAATCAGCCTCAATATATTCTTTTTTTTTTGGGGGGGGGGTACTGGGAGTTGAACCTAGGGCCTCGCGCCTGCATGTTCTGCAAGTGCTGGACCACTGAGCTGCGCCCTCAGCCCATTTTTTTTACTTTTTGAGACAGGGTTTCGCTAAATTACGCAGACTGCCTCTGGTCTCGAACTTGCGATCCTCCTGCCTCCGCCTCCCGAGCCGCTGGGATTACCGGCATGGACCACGGCGCCCGGCTAATATATTCTTTTAAAGAACCAATTTTTTTTTTTTTTTTTTTTTTTTTACCCCAGTGCTGAGGACTGAAGCCAGGGCACTGGGCATGCTAGGCAAGCACTCTACCACTGAGCTACATCACCAGCCTGAAGCATGAACTTTCCATGAAGACTTTTAAACTTAATTTGAATATTAAAGAGGCAAAATTTGTCTTCTTGATTTTCACTATAAATCATCATCTTTTAATAACGCCTATGTCATTCTCTTTTTACAGTTTTAATATTTTATTACATTTTTCATGAATTTGACTTATCCTACCAATTACATATGTCTTTGTTGCTATCTAGAATGACCTTCCTATACTGGTCCTATTCACAAAAGAGAAAAATTCTGCTTATCTTTAAGATTCAGTTTGAGGCTCACTATTGCTCAAAACTTGCTGAGTCTTTCTCCCTACATCCCTGGAAGGCGGCCATACTTCCCCTGAGTTCCTCTCAGGAAGTCATGTACACCTCCATTGTTGCAGTTAACATGTATGATTATTGTTCATCATTTTCTTATTTGATTTCCCTTTGGGGCCCAGAATTAGACTTTGATACACAGCAGTTTTTCAATAGATGTTTAATGAATGAAGTTCCTGAAGATATCAACCATCTCTTCTTTCTATTTAACATTGTACACTCCCTATGACAGCATATATTCTCAAAAAAATCCACTAATTGTTGGACTGATAACAAGTAGAATGAAATAACTTTGGAAGTATATTATCTAATAACTATTTGCTAAATAAATGAACAAACACACAGGTAAAAAAACAAAAGTGAAATTCACTGATAAGTAAACTAATCCCAAGTGGGAAATGCTTATGAAAAGGGATTATTTTATAAAAGAAAAAAAGAATAAAAGTAAAATTATGCTGTTAAGTTTCACAAAATCAAGCTTTAGCTGGCTCCCTCAAATTTGATGCACTGCATCTCCATACAACAAGAGGTTTGAAGAACACTTAAAAATAATCTTCGTTTCCATCCACTGGTTATTCTAATAAATCACGTTTCTATGTCTCTAACTCTAGAAATTACAAGTACCATGAGCTGAACAATGATTTTACAGATTAAATATCTCTCTTTTTTCTTTCTTTTGTAGTGTTGGGAACTGAACCCAGGGCCTCATGAGTACTAGGCAAGTGCTCTACCACTGAGCTAGTCCCCACAACTCCTTCATATTTAAAAACAAAGTATCATTGGTTAATCCTATAAAATTCATTACAAATAGAACCTTACCTTATTTTTTCTGTTGTCATTATACTTGATTAAATCTAAAATAAACGTTAATACTTCTTTGGGACAAAGGTTATGAACATCTCTTAACAAAGCCATTGCAACTGGCATAGTCTACAAAAAAAGAAGAAGAGTTTTGTTAAGCATATAACCCACTTTTCCTTTTTGCTGTCTTCTTCTTTCTTTTCTTTTTTTTTTTCCTTGAGACAGGGTCTCACCGTGTAGTCCAAGCCAGCCTTGAACTTGCATTGATCCTCCTGACTCAGCCCCCTGAGTGCTGGGATTACAGGCATCAGCCACCATACCTGGCATAATAAACTACTTTATTACTCTACTTATTTGAACTATGTACAGAAAAGGAGTTATTTTGAGGTTCACGTATGTATCCGCATGGAGCGTAACTGTCTATCTCTCACCTACTCCCACTGAGAACATAGCTCAAAGCAGTCGAAAAAAGAAGCTGGGTAGGAAACACAGGGAAAATTGCATGACTGGATGTATTCTGCAGGCCATGTGCCTTGGTCCTCAACTGCTGGAGGAAACTATATGTAACCTTTTTTTTTTTTTTTTTTTGTGGTAATGGGGATTGAACCCAGGATCGCACACCTGCATGCTTTGCAAATGTTGTACTACTGAACTACACCCTCAGCCCACTGTTTTACTTTCTGAGACAGGGTCTCACTAAATTATGCACACTACCTCTGGTCTCGAACTTGCAATCCTCCTGCCTCTGCCTCCCAAATCGCTGGGATTACAGGTGTGTGCCGCTGCACCCAGCTAAACTATACATAAATAAATTCAGCTGAATGATTCTGTGGGAAAGATGGAATTTTAGCATTAGACAGCTCGTTATTTAACTCCTACCTCCACTATCGCCTGCAGCCATCTCACTGTGGCATCTAATCCCATCAGATATCAGAAGCTAAGCAGGGTCAGACCTGATTAGTACTTGGATGGGAGACCTCCTGAGGACACCACGGGCTATAGGCTTGAGAGAAGGATCCGACAACCCACTCCCAAAAAACAATCAGCCATTGAAAACCCTATGAATAGCAGAGAAGCACTAACAATACTGTTTTGCCCATTGTGCATGGGGTTGCTATGAGTCGGACACCGATTTGATGGCATCTAACAACAACCTCCGGCCTGCAGCGGTAGCCCTGTGGCATCCGATCCTGTCAGATCTCGGAAGCTAAGCAGGGTCAGGCCTGGTTAGTACCTGGATGGGAGACTGCCTGGGAACACCAGAAGCTGTAGGCTTGGGAGAAGGACCTGGCAACCCCCTCCCAAAAATCAATCTGCCATTGAAAACCCTATGAACAGCAGAGAAGCACTGGCAATAGTGTTTCGCCTGTTGTACAGAGGGTAGCTATGAGTCGGATACCGACTCGACGGCACCTAACAACAACAACAACAACAACAACAACAACAACAACCTCCACTATCTACTAGGCTGGATGTCTTTAGCTAGTTGCTTACAGAGATGGAGCCTTGTTTCCTCACAATCACTTTTAGGGTTAAATGACATAGAAAGTACAGTCAAGTGAATGTAATAGAGTTCAACTATCAGACCTAGAACACAGATTCTCTAGTATGATCCAGTCCTTAGACTAAAGAAAATCCTCAGACTAAAGACAAATGCTAGATTTTCTGCAATCCAGCCTACCTTTTCTCTTTGCAAAATTTCACAGACAAGTTTTTTATGGAAGTGGAAAAATGACTCACTCACACTGATAAATTCTACCAGTAAAATAAAGCTAATTAAAGCCTAGGCAGAACTACACGTATATTGACATCTTAGTCCTTAGACCATGGAGAGATAGGAACTATCCTCTCAGAAAGGAGGATGGCCCATTTTCTTGCTTAAGCAGCAGAGACAACAGAAACAAAAACAGTTGGTGCAATTCTATAACAAAAAATTGAGGAAAAGGCTCTTTGTCATAGAAACATCTACTCTATGTCTGTTCTGCCTTTTTGTAACTCGAGTTTGATTTAAGTGCCAATCTTCTCTCTCTCTCTCTCCTCTGCTCACTATATGTATTATATGAAAGGTTAACTGGTCTAACGACACTGGTTTTCCACACTTTCGGACTGCAACCCACGCAATAAGAAATACATTTTATAACATGACCTAACACACACATTTTAGAAGCAACATATGTGAACTAAAAAATAAAACAAAAAAGCGTTATAATTACCCTCATCACATGTGATGCATTCTGATACTGCCAATTCTGTTTTCTTTTGCTTAAAAAACAAAACAAAAAAACCACCACCAACAAAAAAGCCTCTAAATTGATTTCATGAGCCTTAATTGTTCACAGGGCTGGGATTTAGCTCAGTTGGTAGAGCACTGCTCTACAGTCTCTGAGGTCCCAAGTTCGATTCCCAGCATCGCAAAAGTGGGAGAAGGATGTGGCAATCCACTCCTGAGGCAATACTCAAACAGTCAGCCATTGAAAACCCTCTGAGGGTTGCTATGAGTCAGACATGACTGAATGACACCTAACAACAATTTTTCACAACACTAATTTGAAACTTTGATCTAAGGTATATGAAAGCACAGTGGCATGATGAAGAGAATATATTAGGCAGACACAGAAATTAACTTGCTCCTGTACCATAAATTAGTGAAATGGCAAGAGCTGGGCAGTATATTTAAGTACAATCCAATGCTTAGTTCTTAAAAATAATAGAATACCAGACTTCTTTGAGCTATACTGCCTCTCTTCACTCCTGGATCATCCTCAATCTGCTCTGTTGAAGAAATTTACTGTTACTATGTCATGATTTCCCAATCCCAACAGGTACCCCAATGCTGCTGAACAATCTATCTTTTGTTTTTGTCATACAGAAATTTCAACTTGTCTATATTATCCTCCACAGTATCTCTTTCCATTTGTTTTTAATCTGCTTTCTGCCTGCTTCAGGAAAAGAAATGGTCTTATCTTTTCTAGTTTACCTCCTAATGATGTCCTACCCTCTACTGGTCAAAATTTGTTTCATCCTCTCTTGGAGATTTATTTTTCCACTTAAATATATTTCACCATTGGTTTTTGTTTTGTTTTGTTTTGTTTGTACCAAACATGTCTCAAGTTTATTTTTCCTTTAAATGAAACAAAACAAATCCCAAATGTCTTTTTTTCTCAATTTAGTTTTATCCTCAACAGTCTCTTTTCTTATATTTTTTCAACTAAATCATGAAAAAATAGGCTTCATTAGTTTTAATTCAATTTTACTCCTCCTTTCTACTTAAGTTTAGTTTTGTTTTTGAGACAGAGTCTTGCAATTATATCCCTGGCTGGCCTGGTATTTGCTATGTTATCCACAATGGCCTCAAACTCATAATCCTCCTGCCTCAGCCTCCCAAGTGCTGGGATTATAGGTGTGTGCCAGCAGGCCCAGCTGTGTTTATTTTTACAACTAAAAAAACTATATAAATGAGTTCTAAATCACCACAAAACTGGCCATCCTTCCATTCTCATATCTTTTCGTAAAACAGTAACTACACTACCCTACCACTTTCTGAATTATCATATATGGAAAACTTCCTGTAAGTATAGTACCAAACATTTTACATATATGATCTTATTGAATTTTAAAAAAGGATAGATTTTGTAACTGAGTAAACAAGCTTAAAAGGTTAAGAACCTTCCACATGCAAACTGTTAGTGAGCAGCAGAACTGGGACTAAAACTAGAACTTTACGGTGTATTGCTTCTGACTCAGATGTGCTGTTCACATTCTAGAATGCCTGCCATTAAAGGGCTTCCCCATGTCTCCATTCCCCATGTAATCAACCAAAAAAGAAAATCATCTACTTCAGTTCATTTTAGTATTCATAAAGATAGGGAAATACTTGAACAAAATTCATAAAATCAATCAACATTCCAAGTTCTGGGAAACACTTCAGAAAAATGAAGGCAAACTTTTTATAAGAAAGTAAACGCACCCATTATTTGAATACTTTGAAGTTAGACTGTGACATATAGATCATGGCATAAAAAATCATAAATAACCAAGCACAAATAAAATTAGGTTAAATGTAAAACAAAATCTTAAGAAAATTAAAAAGTAAACTGTACCTTCTGTAGAAAATAACTTTGAAAGCTCATAAAATTGTTTGTTTTCACAATGTTTGGACAAGTTTTACAACAAAACATTCTAGTAAAGAGTGACTTCATGGCTGGTGGTCCTGTCCATGTGCTCACCATTGAATTCGCAATCTGTAAATAATTAGAAAACAGAGTATTATCTGTCAAGGATATTTTAAAATAAACAAAATAGCTTTCTAAAAGCCAATACTTAGAAATTAAGAGAGTCTGGTCCTCTATCACTATTTCCAAGAAAATACACAAATTTATCCTCCAAAAAAATTCTTAGGTGTACTTATAGTCATTTTATATAAGTTAATTTTTAAATTGCAGCATTCTTTTATGTTTTAAGGAAAACAAAGTTTGCAAAAAGCTTCTCCTCTGAATAGGTTTGTCTCCATCTGTTTAGATGGATATTATTATGATATTTTAAATTTATCAGCTAGAAACATCACCATGAATTCAAAGTAAGGTTTTTCATTCTACTCTACTGAAAAGCAAGACAAATATGTTCTGTTTAAGTCTTTAAGAATGCTATATATACCGGGGCATGGTGGCCCATGACTTCAATCCCAGCATTTGGGCAACTGAAGAAAGAGGACTCTAAATGTGAGGCTAGCCTGGCTTACACAGTGAGTTCTAGGCTAGCATGGGTTACATAGTGACACCCTGCCCCCCCAAAAAATAGCTTCACTAAAAATCTCTTAATCTTGCAATACTGATATTTTTAGAGTCTATAAAAAAACATACCCAAAGTGAATGAAATTATGATTAATTTTAAATAATATATTCTATCATTTTATGGTTCCACTAGATTTTGACATGCGAGAATCACAAAGATCTTTTTAGCAGCAATGAAATTATATTCTCAGCAAATAATGTTTTCCCTCTTCTAAGAGCATAAAAATTCAACTACTCACATTATCATCAAAGACAAAACAAATCTAAACCATTATAATCTGCTGAAAGGGGAATAAATCTATTCTCAAGATGCTTTTTAAATACCTTGTAACCAGTATTTCTAGTCAAATTTTGGTCTGTGTTTTTCCGGATTTCATTTGTCCTACCTTCAGGTTTTTTTATGCACCTAAAGGAAGGTAATTAGTTTTCTTACTTTTCTAGAATGTTAAATGATTGAGCCAGTCACTGTAAATCACTTATCACTAATTTTTATTCCTAAACCCAAATCAACATGAAATAATTACCACAATGAGATCATTAATTAGATTATACAAGCGGTAATTAAAATTATTAGATTGTAATGCATAATTTCATGTATTATTATGTCAAAAAAAAACCACTCAAAGCACAGAATCTATTTTTAGATTGAAACATGTTTCCTGTTAAAAGCACTCGGCAAAAGCTTTCTAACAAACAGTTACCAAGTAAATTTGAGGACTGTGGTGAATTCCAATTCATTTTCAGACTTTTTGTAAAACAAACAATAGACATCTTGTTTTCTTTCTCGTCTATGACCTTACCTTTGCAAGGCAGAAGCAAGCTGACATTCTCACTCGGTAGAAACACTGCTCTTGCTCCAGTATGTCAGTTAGTGCAAGCCGAGATGCTGGAGTAGGGAATTTTTCCAAGGCCAGGATGGATTCCTGCTGCGCAACAACATCTCTCTCATAGCGGAGCTGATACTGCCACATAAAATCAGCCTGCTCAAATTCTACCTTCCTTAATACTGACATGTCTGGGTCTATCCTTATCCACAGCAAAGGGGAATCAGCACTGAAAGAAAATAAATATTCTTTTTTATTTAATTTTTAAAAGTTAAAAAGTCCTGTAATCCCAGTGACTTGGGAGGCAGAGGCAGGAGGATCGCAAGTTCGAGACCAGAGGCAGTCTGCATAACGTAGTAAGAGCCCGTCTCAAAAAGTAAAAAAATGGGCTGAGGGTGTAGCTCAGTGGTACAGCACTTGCAAAACATGCAATTGCAAGGCCTTGAGTTCAAACCCAAGGGAAAAAAAAAAAAGCAAAAAACAAAACAAAACAAACCTTAAAAGTTTCTTGCTTTTAGGAAATAAATATTAACCAGATTCTCCTTTAGACACAGTATTTAAGGTTGTCAAGTGTTTTACTGTATTCCTTTTCAAAAATTGCACTGAGCACTGACAAGTTATTATGTTTAATATATGTCAACTTTCTCATGATGTTTAATCTGTATCAATTTTGCTAAAAAGATCTTCAAGGATAAGAAGAGTTTTCACATGAGATACTGAATCTCCCCATTTTTCATATCAAAATATTATTTCTGGCATTTCTAGTTTGTCAATTACATGATGTACAAAAGGAGAATCATGAAATTTCTTTCTCTAAGGTCTGATGGCCTAAAAATTAAATAGGGCTATAAATACTACTCTTTATCAGAAAGCAATTTGTGACTAAGAATGAAAACATTCACTTTTACTAAATTCAACTGTTCAGTTGACTTCTAATACTTCTTTAAAATGCTAGACTCGTGATGACTTTTCTCCAACAGCTAGTTTTAAAATCGTAATTCTACAGTATATCACAAGTTTATCCTCAGGTATGTCTGAAGCATAGCTTAAAAATGAAGCTTCCATCAACACTTTCATCAAAAGAACACCATCTGTAGTATTAATTTAATTCAGCAAATACTACTGGTGCTTATTATAGGCAAGGTACTTACTATGGAAAAATTCAAATGAATACTTATCTTGAAGGCAAGTGGACATCATCTGTATGTAAACAGTAGTGATAATTTGTCATCAAAGTAAATAATTATAGATGTTTTATAAAAAATATATAGGCACAGGATAGATGGGCAAAATAATAAAGTTTTAGCCATATTATATTTAAAAATGAAGCACTGTCAATCAATAAATGTCACCACATAAAATGGGGGTGCTTTGCAAACACAAGCAGCCTCAATGTACCCAGGAACCTTGTTCCAAAGGTGGTATCACCTGGGACTCATTAGAAATATAAATCACTAGGCCACACAAGTGAAGTGCTGAGTCAGAAACTGCACTTTAAGATCCTCAAATGAATAATAAGTACATCACAGTTTGAAAAGTCCTGCTCGAGAGGCCAACACAAAAGAGCAGGAAGGCTGCCTAGCTGAGGCTGTGCCCACTCCCACAATAGTGCTTTCCCTCGTAACTTCACTTCATCCAGTCTGGATATATTTTCCTATCTTTGATGACTTATGATTTTATTTAAAATTTGTTTCTAACATAGTTTCTACTGACTTTAGAAAGTCTTAAAAGCATTCAAGGACAACAGTTGTTTGTTGTTGTTGTTAGGTGCCGTCAAGTTGGCATCCGACTCATAGTGACCCTACATACAACAGGGGAAATGCTATTGTCAGTGCTTCTCTGATGTTCAAAGAGTTTTCAATGACAGATTGATTTTGGGGAGTGGGTTTCCGGGTCCTTCTCCCAAGCCTACAGCACCTGGTGTTCCCAGGCGGTCTCTCATCCAAGTACTAACCAGGCCCGACCCCGCTTAGCTTCCGAGATCTGACAGGATTGGATGCCGCAGGGCTATGGCTGCAGGCTTCAAGGAAATTACATATCTTAAATAACTTACTCCATTGCAGAAAGATCCATGTCAACTTCTTCTCCATTCATCAGTGGGATTTTTTTCTTCTTATTCCTATAGTTAGGGAAAAGTTGGAAAATTGAGAGATTTCCAAATCTCAATGGAGAAATGTAGCAGCTGAAGTTCAAATAAAAGATGTCACATAACACTGAAAGATACCCTAAGGAAGAATGGATATAAAATGTAATGGAATTTAAAAACAACAAAATCTATTTGAAGCTACAGGGAATGAAAGAAATGTTGAAATTTTTTCAAATCTTGATCAAAGTTTAGTGAAAAAAGCGGACATATATAATTATATGTCAATTTAAAAAATATATATTTCCAAGAACTGATAAGAACAATTTTACATAGAAAAAAGTAAGATCTATCAATAAAGAAATCCTTTATAACAAACAAAATAATAACCAGGTCTGAAATAAAATGTAAATAATTCCAAATCATACTGTGCTGCACATGTAAGGCACATGTCCTATATGAAATGAAGTGATTAATAAAACATCTTTAAAGTGTATTAATGAAGCTAATTAATATACATAAGACTCAAACAAAATCAAAAGTAACTTTTAGCATGTAAATTACTGCTGAATCATAAAGCCTGCTGGATAATACAGTAATAGCCAGGGAAAGATGAATAAAAATATACCAAAGAATATTCAAGTGACATACTGCTATTTGTTATCGAAAGGGTAGCAATCAGATATTTCCAATTTTCAAAGTGATTAGAACTAAAGGGAATGGCAGTTTTACTGTGAATTAAGAAAGAATTTTCTCACAGTAAGAATGACTACAAGATTTTAGTATCAAGTTCTAGCCTTCGAAATGAACAGACATTCTCATCCATCTGTGATGAATGAAACGTACGCATGAACTTAAGACTTCTATTCCTGGAATGTTGATGAAACTACACATTCCTCCCCTAAAGCACAGAAATGTTCCTAACATTTACTATTTAGAGTATATGTTAACTGTTGAGTTAGGTTAAGTAGTAAAGGAAAAACATGACAGAAGATAAACTGTTGAGCTTTTTTTGTTCTGTTTTGTTTTAGACCCTCAAACTCAGGATCCTCCTGTCTCAGCCTCCTGAGTGCTAGGAATATAGGCATGCACCACTTCACTCAGCTTAATTATTTTTTCTTTGTCAGTATTAGAGGCTTGAACCCAGGGCCTTCCGCACGCTAGGTGGGTGCTCTATCCCTGGGTTGCACCTCCAGTCCTATTTTTTAGACAGGGTCTACGTTTTAAGGATTGCCTCTGAACTTGAACTTGTCCTCTTGCTTCTGCCTCTCAAGTAGATAGGATTACAGGTGTGTGCCTTGTATGTCACAGAGCCCAGGTAAGCTTGGACATTTCTTTTCCTTTCTTCCTCTTCTTCTCCATATTTTTTTTGGGGGGTGTATATTTTTTGAGACAGAGTCTTGCTATGTAGCCCAGGCTGGCCTGAAACTCACTATGTGGACCAGGCTGGCCTTGAACTTGTGTTGATCGTCTTGCTTCAGCTTCCTGAGTACTGGGATTATAGGCATTGCACCCATCATGTCTGGCTTAGACATTTCTTAAGTGGGAATTTTCCTTTGAAAGAAACCAATAATGTTCTGTAGTGAGGTGGTATCTCAGTATGGTTCTGAATTATATTCCCCTGATAATTAGTGATGATAAACATTCCTTCTTGTATCTGCTGGCTATTTGTATGTCTTCTTTTGAGAAATGTCTATATAGGTCTATTACCCGTTTTTTTTTTTTTTTTTTTGGCTGTGGTTTAGCTCAGTTGGCAGATTGTTGCTCTGCACTGAGGACCTGGGTTCAATCCCAAGCACTGCAAAAATGAGACAAGTATGAGGTAATCCATTCTTGAAGCAATCGATCACTACCATATGATCCAGCAATCTCACTACTGGATACATATCCAAAGGAAATGAAATCACTGTGTCAAAAAGACATCTGCACTGCCACATTTATAGTATCTCTGTTTACAACAGCCAAAAAATGGAAACAATCTAAGTGTCTATTAACTGATGAACAGATAAAGAAAATTCAGAACATACACACAGTGGAATTCTACTCAACCATAAAAAGGAACAAAATCCTGTCATTTGTGACTACACTGGGTAGAACTAGGGATCTGTCAGTGTTGAATATATTATGTCCACATGTACTGAAACATCACATGGTAACCCATTAATATATATAACTTTTATGTTTTTAATGCATCAGTTAACATTTTTTAAACTAAAAAAGACATCCTTTATGAGTTGAGGTTAGGAATATTCTCAGTGAACTACAAATGCTCTAATTTCTTCAGCTATAGAATAAACATTTTCCCAAGAATTACATAATAAATAAAGGACTTGTGCAACCATAAGACTTACCTATATATAATAAAACAAAATTTTGTTAAAAAAAATGTTCTGAAGAGGCAGGGTGACAGTGAATAAAAGGAAAAAAAGAATAGACAAGAGGTAAGGGCTTTTCATAACATGCATGTTCAGCTCTTTGCCTCCAAACATCTTTCCCAACATTTCTTGCAGATAGTAATCTAAAGAGACTAATAAGAACAAACAAGTTATCTGTCTTAAATTTTTCCTACCTTCAAAGACTGAAATTTCCATTTTCCTCTCCCACATGCTCCTTCCCCATAAAATGAGGACCTCAAACTTAAATTTTAAAAATTATTTAATTCTGAAGATAAAAATGTTACCAAGAAGAGCAAGCAAACAAAACATGTTTGGTAATGCTAATATGAAGTAAAATAAGAAGAAAAAAAGATACCAGATATGTCCTTTATCTAAAATTGTGGTATACTACAGAATTTTTATTTTGGCATTTTTATACATGGGAATTATAGTTTAACATCCAGTTTATAATTATGTTTCAATGCTTACCTTCTGCTTTTGGAATGGCAGGGTATATCATGCTTAAGGCTATTTTCTTCAATTTGCAATGTATGATTAAAGGATCCATCTAACTCCTGCACTGTCACTTTAAGTGGTCCCTTTAAAAAAAAAAAAGTACTGTTCAAAGACAGTGTTTGAAAAAATATTTATAGGTACAGACAGACATAATATATAAAATAATACAAAATGTGTACTTAGTCACAGAAAGGCAACTGGTGTCAAAGAGGGGACCTGAAGAGAATCTGAGTCCCCAGAAATCTCCATCTGTAGTCCTTCTTCCCTTCACTGATATATGGTATTTTTTCAATTTATTCTCTACAAACAAACCTCATGATGAAGCTTCTATTCAGTTGCCCCATCTCTAAGACCTCACTATATTGTAACTGGAGAGACAGCAGTGCAAAAGGCCCTTTTGGAAACATGCTTACCACATATTTCTGAGTCCCAGGAGAGGTATAATCTTGTTTTATTTCCAGTTCTAAGACATTTCGTTTTCTATTAAATGCAAAACTTCCATAAAATTTCACTACTCCACTCTGGTCTCTGAAGAATTGTAAAGGAAATTTTACATACTGAGATCAATGTAAACTAAAAATAAGTTATTCATTATGGTTTAGTAATTTTCAAATGTATTCCTACCAGATCAAAGCTTCAAAGCATACTTCATTATCTACCAGGTGGCAAAGCATTCAAAATTCTTGTGAAAATATTTCCCCAGATTTAAAGAAAATTTCTGAAATGCTGGGAAATTTGTGTTTTGAAAAATGTAAAAACCACTCCACTGGATTAATATAATAGTGTTTTGAAATGAAAAATGCAAAAATTGCAAAGTTCGAAGATACCACTCAAGTTGTGCCAATCTCTAACCACATCTGAAAGTCACCAGACCATTTCATCTTACAAGTAATGCTACAGACCCATCTGGTGGATTATTTACCTTACCTACCATTGAACCTCTTTCTTTATTCATGTACTAAAAAGCATTTTGAAATGAGAAATATTACAAATATAAACATATGTGCGTGTATGTATATTTCAATGATTACTAGGAACTTTAGAGAAAATGATTGACAATTTAGTCATTTCCAACATTTTTCAGAAATATCAACAGATTATACACCCATTTGGCTCCCTCTTCTTCCATTTTTCCCTTACATATCTTATTCTCTTCCCCACTTGGTTGAAATGCTATTGAAAAGGATACACCCACTGCTTTATTAAAGGCTGGATGTCTTTGCCAGAGACGTTTGAAATGGATTTCAAAAACCCAGAGGTGGAAACCAACATCTGACTCCACATATGTGACTGGAACTTCTGAGATGAAGCAGTACTAGCCAGACTTAACAGTTTATTGAAAACCTGTAAGGATAAAAGTGTCTTTTAGTAAGTTCATATAAGACTGCTTTCAATTGTGTGTTATGCCCACTCTGCACTATGACTTTCTCGCAGTCAATTACGGAAGACAATAATTTCACAACTTATTACACAGACTGTTCTAGTTAAAGACGACAAGGAACTGAAACATGTAAGCATTTAAACAGCCAACATATAAGAGCATTCCTCATACAAACATTACTGATTGCTACTGATGTACTGCACAAAGAATATTGTGCTTAAGAATTAGAAGAAGTCATACATGATGGCATACACTTGTAATCGCAGCAGGTGGGAGGCTGAGGCAGGAAGATCATGAGCTCCAGGCCAGCCAGGGTTACATAATGAGACTCTGTCTCAAACAAACAAAAGGAAAAAGGAAAATAAACAAATGAAAACAACCCAAAAAGGAGAAGAAGAAGAGTGGAGAACGGAGCATCAGGCTTCTGAGGAGGAATACAGGTATTTTAGGGACAAACAAGCTAATTAAAATGACTAACATTGAGACAGGCAAGGGAGATTTTTGTTCAGAAGTGTGCCCTGTGCCAACTATGGAAAAGGGAAGCAAGCAAAAGACTGAGACAAATCTCCATGGTCTGTGTGGGTAGAAGAAAGGTCAGGCCATTGGATTCTCTTACACAGATGCCAACAAGAATAAAGGCATCCCGGGGATAGGCTACACTGATCGAGTATTTGGAGAATCCCATGATGTCTATCCCTGGAACAAAAATGATCTCCACTGGCATTAAGAAGAGGAAAAGGAAAGACTTAATAGCTTATCTCATAAAAGATACTAAGGAGTAAAAGTCATTGCCTTGTTTATGATGAAACAGAAATGCCTCGTGGATTTTTTTAATGTCAACATAATTTAATTGATTTCATACACCAGAATTCAGATTGTGAATGGCTGACAGAATATTTTTGTTGGACAGTGCTGATTTAAGTAAAATTGGTTTGTCAGTAAGTAAACATGGTCTTCTTTTTCTTTAAACAGTAATTACAGTTTGGTAAATATTTCACAGTTTTTCCTTTTTTAAAGATTATCACTGGACTTAATTAGTAATGTTCAACTTTCCACAAAGATGGAGAATGCCATCTCAAAACCTATTGAAGATTGTTTTTTATAACGGTTATATGAATGTGTTTAAATATTTGGGAAATCTCTCACTGCCTCAGAACCAAGATTCACCTGAGTTTCAATTTGTGTTCATTAGCTTATTAAAAGCATTAGTTCAAGATAAGGAAGCAACGTCTACTCTATATTTTTGGTCTTGACTATGCCAATTTAATTAGAATTCCCTGTATCTCAAATGGTGCCTTTTACTCACTAAAAGAGTATTATTGTGGTTTATGTATACTAGCTGTTATGGTTTGGATCTAAAATGTCCCCTAAAGATCACGTGTTTGAATACTTGGCCCCCAGGTGGTGGCACTGTTTGTGGAGATCACAGAACTTTGGGACACAGATTCTAAGCTTTGTGGGAAGTAGGCCACTAGGGGTAGGCCTTTGGAGGTTCTTACCTGGACTTGCAGTTCTGGTCGCTCTCTGGTTCCTGAAGGCCATGATGTGAGGTTCTGTGCTATGGGCCCTGCCACCTGCAGCCACAGTGCCTGTCCCACTGCCATTATGGATTATGATCCTCTAACTGTGAACCCCAAGCAATATTTCTTCCCATAAGTTCGCTTTAGTTTCTCTGACACACCATCAAACCAGCTGACTAATACACTAGCAAATAAAGACTATTTGACAGTTCCCCCCACCAAAAAAAGGAATTGGAATAACAAAATACCTATAATTTACTGCACAATGAGTTTTACACAGAAACTAAAAATTAGTAATTTAATACTCATTAGGAGCTTAATATTCTCATATCTTAGGCACATATTAATTTTGTGTATTATTCTTCCTACTTCAGAAAAAGAGGGGAAGCTGGACATGGTGGCATACGCCTGTAATCCCAGCAGTTAGGAGGCTAAGGCAGAAGGATCAGGAGTTTCAGGCAGCTTGGGGTATTTACTGAACCCTTGTTTCAAACAACAACAATGGCAACAACAATACCCTTTCAATCTGTGCTAGGAGATGTAGTTCAGTGGTAGAGTGGTAGAGCCTGCCTATCAGGCTTAAGGCCCTGGATTCAACCACTAGCACAAGAATTAAATTAATTAATTAAAAATACTTTAAATGGGGGCTTAGAGGAGTATAGCTCAATGACAGAGCACTTGCCTACCACATGTGAGGCCCTGGGTTGAATTTACCAGTACTGCAAAAAGTACATAGATACATAAATGAGAGTACTCATTAGGATTTATACCATTCTAAAAAGTAGAATGGCTCGCTGGGCTTGGCTGTTCACATGTGTAATCCCAGTGACTTGGGAGGCAGAGGCAGAAAGCCTGCAGGTTCAAGGCCAGAAGCTGCCTGTGTAACTTAGTGAGACTCTGGCTCAAGATAAAAAAAATTTTTAAATGGGTTAAGGGTGCAGCTCAGTGGTAGAGCACTTGCAAAGCATGTGTGAGGTCCTGGGTTCAAGCCCCAAGTACCACCAAAAAAAAAAAAAAAAAAAAGTAGCTCTTTATGGACTTGTTGTTGTTGTTGTTGTTGTTGTTGTTAGGTGCCGCTGAGTCGGTATCCGACTCATAGCAGCCCTCATAGGGTTTTCAATGGCTGACTATTTCAGGGTTGCCTTGGGAGTGGATTGCCAGGTCCTCCCATTTTCGCGGTGCTGGGAATTGAACTCGGGACCTCAGAGAACTGCAGCACAGCGCTCTACCAACTGAGCTAAATCCCAGCCCTCTTTATGGACTATTTTTCTCATTAATTCTGTTCTCCAATCTAAAGACAAGGTAAGAAATAGAAGGTGTCTTAGTCACCTTGTATGTCACTGTGGCAAAATACCTGACAGAAAGAACTTATGGGAGGAAAGGTTTATCTCAGCTGTGTTTCAGAAGGTTTCAGTCTATAGTGGTAGGGAGGCATAGCAGATCAACAACAACACCTGTGGCAGGGGACTTCACATTATGGCATCATGAAGCACAGAGAATTTACCAGAACTGAAGGCTCCATGAAAAATCTCCAAAAGCCCGCCCCAGTGACATACTTCTGCAACCTAGATCCCACCTCCAGAAGTTCCACACCACTACAAACAGCACCACCAAATGGGCATCAAGTATTTAAACACATGCCCTTTGGGGGAAATTTTAGATTCAAACCATTAAATTATGGCAAACATAAAATGCTTTTAATTTACTTATTTATTTTTCTAGTGGGCTGAGGTTTAGCTCAGTTGGTAGAGTGCTGCCCGAGGACTCACTCTCTGAGGACCAGGGTACAATCCCCAGCATCACAAAAAACAGGAGAAGGACATGGTAATCCACTCCGGAAGCAATTCTGAAACAATCAGCCATTGAAAATCCAAGGAGGGTTGCTATGAGTCAGACCCAACTCAACAGCACCTAACAACAACGGGGTTAAATTCAGGACCTCACATATTCTTGGCAAGCATTCTAACACTGAGACATATCCCCAGTAAAAATGCTTTTTAATAGAGTTATTTTTTCATCTGCCTCTAAGAATGCTATCAATGGAAAAAATAGCTGGACATTGATAATGCAACTATCTTATTTCTACTACTTACCTACTATATCAAAACTACTTATATCTAAACTTCTATAAAAATATGGCAAAGTTAAGCAATAGCAAAAATAAACATCTTCTGAATGGCTTAATTTTTTTCTATGAAAAACATTTAGAAACAGAATTTCATCTTTCTTCTAAATAATATAGAACACTGAATTATGATTTTACTTTTATTCTCATGTTCTAATTTTACCTTTATAATAATCATATACTAAGTGGGTCACATACTGATTCCAATTATATTAAATACACCCAAGATAATGCAAAAAGCATAGGTTACTTAGTGGCAAAACAAAGCTATAAATCCAGACTCTTATTCTAAAGAACACCATTCAGATTTCACACATACAAGTCTTTCTTTACCATTGTTAACTTCCAAATGTCACTACTTACTTGTAGCATAAATTCCATGCTGATCCTATTTTCAATCAGTCTCATTACAAGGTGAGCTTTACATTGAAACATAGTGTAGTATTCCCAGGAGAGTGTATGTGGATGCTTTATTGAAAAGTGTAGATGGGATGCTGGACTAAAAAAAAACACACACAAAGAAACAAACAAAAGTAAAAAGAAAAAAAAATTTACTCAACAAAACAAATTTGACTATTAAATAAGCACTAAATTTTATGCTCACATCAAGGTAATATATAAAAAAAAATCATGGGAACACCTAACCAATCCTTCAGGACAAGAAACATCTAAAAATAAACTTAATTGGAAGAAAATTATAAAGTTTTACAGAAAGATAAAAAGAAAACTTGAATTTCCCAACACTAAGTTACACACAAAAATACATTCAAGGTGAATTATATATGCAAAACAAGCAAAAGCAACTACAAAAGTAGTGTTGTTGTTGTACTTGTTAGGTGCTATTGAGTTAGGTTTGACTCATAGCAACCCCTCACAGGGTTTCCAATGGCTGATTATTTGAGGATTGCTTTGGGAGTGGATTGTCACATCCTTTTGCCTTATAAAAGTACTTGTTGTTGTTAGGTGTCGTCAAGTTATGTCTGACTCATAGCAACCCTTATAGGGTTTTCAATAGCTGATTACTTAGGCATTGCCTCAGGAGTGGATTGCCATGTCCTTCTCCCATTCTTGCAGTGCTAGGAATTGAACTGGAGACCTCAGAGACTGCAAAGTGGCACTCTACCAACTGAGCTAAATCCCAGCCCTATAAAAGTACTAGAAGAAAATTTTAAAAAATTTCTCTTCATAATCCTGGAGGAATAAAATTTTTCCTAATGAAAAGTACAAAAATCTGTGGGACATTAAGACCAGAATGAGTGTGTACACTGTGTAAACAATAAAAATTTTGACATAATACAAAAGATCATCAGGAAAGGTACAGTCTAGAAAAAAAAATTATGATATACATGAACAGTTTATTTGTTCCCTTTTTCATTATTCCAAAATGCTGTGATGAATATCTTTTTATATAGGTGCAAGTATTTCTGTATAAGTGCCTAGAAGCAGAATTTCTGTGTGATCATATACCTAGAAGCAAAATTGCTGGATCTAAATATTACTCATTCTAAAATTTCGATTGGTATGAGCAAATTACCCTTCAAAAATGTACCAAATTGTACTCTCACAATCAATGTGTGCGTGGTGCCTCCTCCAAAATTCACATTGAAACTTAAGCTCCAAAGCAACAGTATTAAGAGGTGTGACCTTTGGGAGGTGGGTTAGATTATAGCACTCCACTCTCATGAATGAAAGCACCTTAATACAAGAACTCATGGTTGAAGGAAGCTCTTTTGCCCTTCTATCCCTTATACCATGTGAGGACACAGTGTTCCTTCCCTCTGGAAGAAGTCACACAATGTGCCTTCTGGGAAGCAGAGAGTGGTCCTCACCAGTTCTGTCTGAGGCTCAATCTTGCACAGATCAGCCTCCAGCTTGTCCGTGGTTAAACATGAGAAATAAACATCTATTACTTATAAATTTCCCAGCCTATGGTATTTAGATATAGTAGCATAAACTAAGACAACTGGTATTACATCTTTTCAAAAATACGGCATACTAAAATTTAAAATATTTTTATTGGTCTATTTGTAGAATTATTTTTATATTTCACTTAAAACTTTTAACTTTATGAGTATTACAACCTTAAAGCTTTAACCATGAACAGGAATATGGAAAAGGTTAAAGACCAAAGTACAATGCATTATAGAGCTCCTGAATGAAGAAAGTTTATGTAGTCACGTGATGATTGGCAAAATATATCAATATGGTTTAATACTTTTTTAAAGTTCCATGTAATATTCATAATTCATTTTAAAATGATAGGTACACATGAAGAAACACAAATAAGAGGGTCCAGAAGATAATATGCTGAATTTAAATTCATGGATCTCTCTGCAGAGAGGAACTGGCAGAGTGAATGGTGGTAAAAAAAGGGTTAAAAAGGATCTTTATTCCATATACTTCTAAATTGTTTTGAATTTCTTCAAAGAGCATGTATGTACTCATGTGCATTTACACATAAAATTAAAAAAACAGAACATACAACAAAAACTAAATAAATGAGCAGAACCAAACCCAAAGTATTTAGTGTAAATATTAATGCATGCCTTCAGCCATATCACTGTGGCATCTAGTCCCATCAGATCTCAGAAGCTAAGCAGGGTCTGGCCTGGGGAGTACTTGGATGAGAGACCACCTGGGAAAACCAGGTGCTGCAGGCTTGGGAGACGGACCCAGCAACTGACTCCCCCTCCAAAAAAATCAATCTGCCATTAAAAACCCTATGAATAGCAAAAGGGCACTGACAACAGTGTTTTGCCTGTTGTATATAGGGTGGCTATGAGTCAGACACCAACTGAACGGCACCTAACAACAACAACAATATATGATACTCAAGCAGCTGTGTCTAGTGAGGACTCAGTTTTGACAGACCCATGGGGTCTAATCAGGTATTTTGCAATTTAAATTCTTGGGTCAGGGTGAGTTTACAGTGCCTATTCATACAGCGGCCTGCAGCCGTTATCACTTTGGTGTCTGATCTCATCAGATCTCAAAAGCTAAGCAGGGTCAGGCCTGGTTAGTACTTGGATGGGAGACCTCCTGGGAACACCAGGTGCTGTAGGCTTGGGAGAGGGAGCAGGCAACCTATTCCCAAGAAACAATCAGCCATTGAAAACCCTATGAATGGCAGAGAAGCACTGACAATAGTGTTTTGCCTGTTCTACACAGGGTCACTATGAGTCACATCCAACTTGACGGCACCTAAGGACAATAATTAATGCTCAGTGAGACTACTCTAATTATATACAGCCTGCAATCAGAAGAAGAAAGTGAAAGGAACTAGCTCTTACTGAGTATTGACTGTGTATATAGCTTTATCTCAAGTAATTCCAAACCAACTTTGTTAAGATGGATCATCCCTGCCACTTTACACATTAAAACACAAATGTGCACATATATGTGCATACCCACATACTTCCATAGGGTTCTGTAACTTTCCTAGATCACAAAGATTAATAACAATAAAAATCTAAGTTTGCCTAACTTTAAATTCCTATGCTTGACCACTGACTTAATCATGTCTTGGTGACCATGCTGAAACAAAGAAGAGGCTTAGGAACTTTAAGAATGTTAAACTTTGTTGTTCCTTTACACATTTTGGCAGTATGGTCAATTACATGGACTCCATCTGAAAGTTGCCTTTAAATGACTAAAATACATAAAGTTACAAAGAAAACTAATTGCAATACAATACAGTTTTAGTTGCCAAAGGAGCTGGGGTTTGGCTCAGTTAGTAGAGCACCGCCCTGTGCTCTCTGAGGCTCTCAGTTCCATCCTCAGTGTCACAAAAATGGCAAAGGACATGGCAATCCACTCCCAAAGCAATCCCCAAACAAGCAGCAATTGAAAACTTTGAGGGTTGCTGTGAGTCAGACCTGACTCTATGGCACCTAACAACAACAAAAGTTGTCAAAATGTAAATTATAGTACATTAGTCAATGTGCTGGTTTGTTATTGCATTAAGTAACAAGATCTATCAACAGTTTTCTATAGTAATTTTCAGGTAAGAATGAATACAAAGGTTGTATCAAGATATCTGCTAACAGTGATAATGTGGCAGGAAAATACCATGATTTCTATTGTTGACAAAGTAGCAGGTACTGTTAATACATGAGTATTAGCAGTCTTTCACCTACATTCCCATCTAAAGGAAATGTAAACTTTCACTTAATGGTTAACAAGAACAGAGGAAAAAAACCTTCCATCCAATTCAACCCAGAGTTCTCTAGGAAATTCACAAACCCTAGAACAGATGATAGTCCCCGGCCATAACCATTATTCTGTTATAAGTGGCTATCGCCTTTACAGTGACTTGCCCTGTGCTCTCTGAGGCCCTCAGTTCCATCCTCAGTGTCACAAAAATGGCAAAGGACATGGCAATCTACTCCCAAAGCAATTCCAAAACAATCAGCCATTGAAAACCCTATGAGGGTCCCTGGACATAACCACTACGCTGTTATAAATGGCTATCTCCTTTATAGTGACTTGCTAAAACACAGAGAAGACACAGAGAAGGGTGGAGAAGAGAGGAAGAAAGAAGAGTAAATAAGTGTTTACTTAAGTGGCCATTCGAGTAAATAGGTAGAAGTAATATATCCTTATGCTGATATTACCAACTTCAACTTGAAATCGGTGGTATTTAAGTGTGTTACACTTTGCTGCTGTTACAAAATATTTGACCAAAACAACTTAAGGGAGTAAGGAATTATTTTGGCTCACAGTTCAGTGCATCATGGTGGGGAGATATGGTGAAGCAGAATGCCTTACCTTATGGCAGCCAGGAAGCTGCCTGTGATAGAGTGCTTTCTCCTTTTCCAGCTATGAGCTGATACCCACATTCTGGGCAGGTCTTCCCCTTTTAGTTATACCTCTCTGAAAATACTCTCACATATACATTCAGAGGTGTGCTTTACTAATCCTTCTAGGTGTTTCTCAATCCAATCAACAAGGAAGTTTAACCATCACAGTCCACCCCTTGTCAACTTGTCACCTAAGCATGTCTCCTTAAAACACAACATTCTGCCGGGCACAGTGGCGCATCCCTGTAATCCCAGCGGCTTGGGAGGCGGAGGCAGGAGGATCACAAGTTCGAGACCAGAGGTGGTCTACATAACTTAGTGACACCCTGCCTCAAATAAACTAAATAAATGGACTGAGGGTGCAGCTCAGTGGTCCAGCACTTGCAGAGCATGCAGGCATGAGGCCCTGGGTTCAACCCCCAGTACTGCAAAAAAATAAAAAGAAAAAAAAAATTCCATCTCTGGCCCTCAAAATGCTCATGTCCATCTCATAACGCAAAATGCATTTAGTCCATCCCTTAGGATCTCCAAAGTCTTAGCAGTTCCAACAACATTCAAAAGTCCAAATCAAAAGACCCCTCAGCTGCAAACCTCTGTAAAAATCAAAAACAAATTATATACTCCCAAAATGCAATGGCACAGCTAAATATCTGAATTCCAAAAAGGTGGAATAGGAAAATAGCAACAAGGGATACAACCAAAGCAAGACCGAAACCCAGCAGAGCAAAAATGAAATATTGTAGCACCATGTCTAGCATCTGGGGCATACTGTGGTAGTCGGATGTGGGCCTCAGAGGTCTTGGGCAGCCCAGCCCTTAGGGCTGTGTTGTCAGCTGTCCACATGGCCTCTCTCTTGGCTAACTCCAACTCACTGCCTACAATTTTCCTCAGCAGATGTTCCACATTTCTGGCAACTAAGTCCTAGAGTCTCCACTGCATCTTTAACTTCATCTTCACAGCTTCACACATCGCCCTCTTAAGTGCTGCCTGCAGGGATTCTGACACTGCCATACACTGCCTAGTTTCCTAGGCTTTCCTTTGAAATAAGCGTGGAAGCCTCTATGAGCCCAAAATTCTTATATTCTGCATACCAGCAAAACATAACGTGGACGATGCCAAGGTCTACTACCTACTCGAGCAATAGCCAGATCCCCTAAATGGCTGAACTCATGGAAATGCATCCCTAGGCAGCCCTGTGCAAGCAGGGTACCCTGGAGCTCTCTTCTCAAAGCAAAGTCTTTCAAGAGAATTAAGGCCTTCACATCCTTGTGCTAGTGATGAGTGGAGTCTGACTAATTCCTGAGATGCCCTCAAAGCATCTTTTCTATTGTCCTGATGGAAAGTACTCGGCTTTTTTCTAATGGCCCTAACCTCTTCAGTGACCACATTTTCCTTGGCCCCAACTTTACACATTACTTCTTTTCTGGGAAAACTGCAAGTTTTCTGAGTCTTTCTGCTCTGCTTTTTGCTCAACAATTTCGCTGTAAATCCAGTTAAAGCAGCCAACAAAAACCATGTCACTGCCTGAATGCTGGAATGCCTTGAAATTTCCTCAGTCTTATTAATCTATCACATTTTAAAAATCAGCCTTCTTCAAAGTCTAAGGATATGGACAAAATGTAGACAAGTTATTTGCCAAAATACAATATGCATGGCCTCAACATAAATTTCCAATAGGGTCTCTGTTCCGACCAGAAATCTCATGAATAGTCATTGCTGTCCCCATTTCTACTGGTATTCTGGTCTTCTGGGCACCCCCCAAAATTGCCCCCTAAGCTCTGTTTTTAACATTCTAGAGTTTTTCTAGCCCATGTCTCCAAACCCTTCCAAATTTCTCTCACACACCAGTTCCAACATCTTAAGAACTAGATGGTCAGGTTTAGTCACAGCAATGACCCTACACCTGCCACCAATTTCCTTTGTCAGTTCCTGTGACAAAACATCTGGGAAGGCACTTAATGAAGGAAGAATTTATTCTGACACTTGGCTTTAGAAGTTTTTGTCTATCAAGGTTGGGAGGGCCTGATGGAGCATATCAGCATCAGCTTACCTCACAGTAGCCAGGAAGGCGAGAGAGGGAAACAGTGACTGTGTGAGTGGGTTTTCTCCCCTTTTACTTCATCCAGGCCCCTCCTCTATGGGATGGTTTCTCCCCTTCGTTAACTCTCTCTTGAAATGCCCTCACAGACACACCCAGAGGTGTGCTTTACTAATTCTCCTATGATTTCTCAATCCAATCAAGTGTCAATCAAGGTTAACTATCACAATAAGCGAAACACTTATTTCCATTATTTTTAAATTTTAATGAGAACCGTAGGACCCAGTGGCATTAGGAAATTAAGATGGAAAACAGAAAAGCCTCATAATTTTAAAGTCTTCTTTTTAAGGTTAAGTCCATTTATAGCCATCTCATGTAATTTAAAACAGTAATGCAATAAAAGGAATAAAGAGAATATTACTAATTATCAACATTATCAATATTTTTGCATACTCTGATTTCCTTTTTGTCCTGTGTCAGCCTCAAGAAACCATAAGTGATCCTGTAAGAGTGATCCCCTAAAATAAAGTTTATAATATCATCTCTAAACAACAAACATACTTATCCTTCTCTTTTCCTCCACCAAATATGGGATGTAGTAAAACTCCCCCAGTTTTCAGTTCATATGCCACTATTTTATCTAGCTCCTAAAAAAGATGAAAAAAGAAACAAACAAACAACACACACAAAAAAAACAGGAGTCAGTGAAATGTATTTCACACAATAAATTTTAGTACTAAACTGTAAATTCTCTTTCCTGGAATCAGAATATAAATTTCTTAAGATAAGTGAAATGTATTTGGAGAATAGTTTATGTTCTTATAAATGAAGTAAACTATATAGCTGGCTGAATGCTAAGACCTATAAGGCCTTCTATGCTTTACTCTATGTACTCTATTACTCTTATCCTCTATATAGCAGCCTGGTAATTTTTCCTTATGGTTCTTCTAAACCTCTCTGACCCAACTTTATTTCTTCTTTCTTAGTATCTTTCATCTAGGGACCGAAGCAAGTAGAAAGAAATGGTGATAAATTATGTCAGAAGTCCACCATTTTACAACTTGTTTAATATTTTCTAACATGCCATACATTAAAGAAAAGTTTAAAAAAAGACATTACCACAACAGTGCTGAAAACTCACAACTAGATTAAATAATATAGATACAGTATAGAAAAGTGGTAAAAAGCACAAGAGGTTAAAAGCCAATCCTGAATCCTGTCTCTACTGTCACTGCCTATGGATTTTGACCAAATAATTTAACTTCTATGCACTTCAGTTTCCTATGTAAAATGGAGAAAATAAGAGAATTAAGATGTTTAAAATTTATAAGACGTTTATAAAAATGGCTGACACATTGTAAGTTATTTTCTTCTTCTATGAAATGAAAAATGGGCTCTAAAAACTCCAGGTGTATGAACTCTTTAATAGCTTTAGATGTTTAAAGCCTTTACCAACTGACATTTTGGCCTCGGTTTATTCCTGGATGATAAAAGTATATAAGTAAAGGGAACAGATCAAAGTATCAATTTAATAAGAATATGAAAGCTGAGATTTTTCTAACTGAGGAAGAAGACTCTAAGCATGATATGATTAAAGTATATATGTATATGACCAGAATGGAGTATGCAAAATACAGATAATTTTTACTTTTTGTCCAAACCTTTAAATAAGAAAAAGGTATGACAATGACAGAGAACACAAATGCATTAAAGGTCTATCCACCATATAATAAGCACTTACTATGTGCAAAACATCATACATATTACATAAATAATATGTCACAATTTCTGCTATTCCTTACACTGACATGGCTTGGAAAGCGTAACCAGTCACAAAGCTAAAAAAATTCAAGAAGCACATTGATAAATGATCACCATGAGGAGCTGGGATGTATCTAATGAGCAACTTGATATTTACAGAGTTTATATATATTCTCTTCCTTAGGGAAAAGTCTTTAGAAGCCAATATTGACAAAAAAACAAGATAAAACAGACCATTATTCTTGGTAAAGTGATCCTCATTTTGCTAGGAAAAATTAGTTATTCTTCAAATAACATTTTTAAAGTATTTTACAATCATTAAAAGTAAGGACACAACACTGGGTTATCAGGGAAATACAAATACATTATACTAACTTATAAGTGGATAGGGGACCTAGCTTTTATTACCTAAATCAGGAAAATACTAATACATTTACTAACTTATAAATGGATAAAGGATCTAGCTCTTATTACCTCTTTAATCCAATGGCGGTACTCATTAACACCAAAAGTTTTTTTCATCCAAAGTCCATAAATATAGCCTGAAATTCCCTTCAGCACCCATTCATCAGACCTAAGTAAAAAGCCAATATAAACTTCTTTCAATCATAAAAACTCTTTAGATGAGGTCAAAGAGAATAATGGAATAGGTATAATATGTATCTCCCTGCCTTTGTAAAGAAAGTAAAAGTTACTAACATATTATCAGGTTTCCTAATTCTCTCTGGTTAAGCTGCCTAGTCATTGGGCCTTCTTCACATTTGGTTCTACCTTTAATTATAAGACTGGGACAGTGTAGTTCATAGCATGTTGTTGTTGTTGTTAGGTGCCATCAAGTCGGTATCCGACTCATAGCGACCCTCATAGGGTTTTCAATGGCTGACCGTTTCAGGATTGCCTTGGGAGTGGATTGCCAGGCCCTTCTCCCATTTTTGAGGTGCTGGGAATTGAACTCGGGACCTCAGAGACTGCAGCGCAGCGCTCTACCAACTGAGCTAAATCCCAGCCCCATTCCTTGGTCGGATCCCCAGTGGAGAAAACAAACAAAAACAAATATAACTCACTGCTTTACAGTCCTATTTCAGTATAATTTACCAGTCTGTGTACTCTATTCTGATAGTGCTACATCTGTCCTTCACAACTCTGTTCAGACCATCTATCTCTAAGGAAGTACTTACCCATAGCTGGGATTACAATGTGTAAATCAAAGGTACATATTCTATTATTACCAATTCCATGCAAAATTTTCAATGGTATTTTAAAATCTAAAGTTTACTTACTTCATTTATTTTTTGTTTTCTCAAAAGAAAAGGCAACTGGCACCATTCACTCATTAATTCATCTATATATTTGTCCACCCAAACATTCTGCCTATCATTAATTCAAGTATTATTCTTTAATGAAATTATCTGCAATTTTAGGAAAATCAAGAGGCCTTACCTTCTATCCTCTTCACTCCAACAAGAAACAAAAGGAAGTTAAAATTTATGCACCAAATGGAGTATAAAATGTTCACAATTAGAAATTACAATCTTAAGGGAGTTTTGTGTATTTCTTCAAATTCATTTCAAGTTAAAAAGAAAAACTATTCTTTGCAGTGGTAGGGCCTGAACTCAGGACTTGGCACATGCTAGGCAAGTGTTCTACCATTTTTCTTTTAAGTGAGCAACTCTCTTTTCTTTCAAGTAAACTGATACAAAACTAAGCACTAGAAAGCAAATCCCTATGTCATATCAGTACTGTAGAGAATTATTTTGCTTTAAACATTACCTTGAACATTTCCAACTGCTCTGAACATTGAAATCAGAATTCTAACTATAGCTGTCTGTACATTCAAATTCATGTATCTGCAGTATTCATTCAGTTTCTTAAGACACTGTTTTATCAATTTATTTTTAGATATATTACAGAAGTAATTATACTGATTTTAGGGTCAAAATTTTGCATGAAATTCATATTCAATGCTTTTCTTCAGAACACACACACACACACACACACACACACACACACACACACACACACACGTATTATTTATTTATTTAAGTGTATTTTTTTGAGACAGAGTTTTACCCCTACATAGTCCAGGCAGGCCTCGAACTGATGATTCTCCTGCCTCAGCCTCCCTGGTGCTGGGATTATAGGTGTGTGCTGCCATGCCCAGTACCAAAGACTGTCTTTCAAGTTAGGAATCTACACTTACGGGGAAGGCTCAGCATACACTGTAGGAACAGGAAACAAAAAGAATCCTTCTCCTCAGGAGTTGTAAACTCTGAAATTACTCACCAAGACATTCTGGAGATGAAACAGCCAAAAAATTGCTGGGCCAAGGCCTGGGCTAAACACCTTCTAGTCAAAGGGGTCTCATCTATAATCATGGCACTGTGTAGAAGATTTGTGCTGAAATGTTAAAGAAAAGGAAGCTAATTATAATTGAGAAATAAACAATCATTAGGTCAAAAGACAATGATCATAATTTTAAAACAATGGAAATTTAGTTATAAAATATACACATCAAAATATTTTCCCAAAGAGCATTTTAATATTTCCAAAATTTACTTGGAATCCGTAATCTTAGTAACTTATACAACATCACTTCTTAGTAACTTCTACAAAGAATACAATGCTTCTCATTGATTTCCATAAAAAATAAAAATAACTTTTTTGGAAAGTGGGGGAGAAACTACTATGTTAATCAGAAACTGACCCTAATATAATGGTGGCATCTATTCAAAAATCTTTTCCTGGGTTGGCCATGATGCTGCAGTCCCATGCATGATACAAGCACCATGAGTTAGCAAGATTATGTGTTCAAAGTCAACCTGAATGAAATAGCAAGACTCTGTCTCAAGAAAAACAAAAAAGGTGGTGAGGATGTAGCTACGTTGCAGGGCACTTGCCTAGTTTGTTCAAGGCCCTGGGCTCAATCCCCAGCACCATGAAAAAAAAGATTAGTTATCTATATAATAGTGTACATGATTTTTAAAAAATGAATGGAGACTAAAACAAAAATAGAAAAAAAAATTTTTTTGTTGTTTTTGGCAGTACTGGGGGTTGAACCCAGGGCCTCGCGCTTGCATGCTTTGCAAGTGGTGGACGACTGAGCTGCACCCCCAGCCCATCTTTTTACTTTTTGAGACAGGGTCTCGCTAAATTACGCAGACTGCCTCTGGTCTCGAACTTGCAATCCTCCCGCCTCCACCTCCCGAGCCACTGGGATTACAGGCGTGCGCCACCATACCTGGCAAAAATGGAAAATATTAAAATCCACTTATTCTGAAGGAAGATAATGAATCTTTTGAGTCACTTTAATTTTTCCTTCAAATTTTTCTACATTTTAACATTTTTTAAACATCGTATTGCTTACAAAGTCAACTAAATTAAAGGGAAAAGTTCAAAATTCATCTGAAAACTGATAGCATCAACTTTTCCTCATCAGCATCCTAATTTACACATTTCACATTTGAAGATACCAACCTAAAAATGCTCATGGACGCATAAGCAGCAACTTCAACATAAGCCTCATCGATGAATACAGTCTTGAAACAGGAGTATGGATATCGACACGTAAGAATTTCCTCATAAAATTCAAAAACTTCATGAAGGTATGACGTGGTATGTTTAAGCAATGGAAGAAGCTGGGGCAAACAAAAATGAGTAACCTGAAAATAAAAAGCAGAGAAGATCATCTAAATGAAAGAGTTGATTTTAATGTTTCAAATTTCATAAAATATGTTTTCTAATTTTTTTGGGGGGGGTGCAGTACTGGGGGGTTGAACCCAGGTCCTTATGCATACTTTTACAAGCATTCTGCCACTGAGCTATACTCTCTGCCCCTCTGAGACAGGGCCTTGCTAAGTTATGATGGTTGCCTCTGGCCTTAAACTTATGATCCTCCTGCCTCCATCTCCTAAGTCACTTGGATTGTAGGCATGTGCATGGCACTCATCTCCTCAATATCTCAATTAGAAATGTTCATATAAATCCATTTTTTTATATATTTCATGATGCTAAAAAAAATCCTGTTACAAAATTAGTGATTATTTTTACAGATATGTTTATAAAATACTCACTGTACTGAAAAATTCATGATGGATTGTATCTGTGAAATGTTTAGATCCATTAAAACTGTGATTACAAATTAAACTTCTTCTCTGTATACTCAATAAGAATTAAGTTTTTAAGACATTTGAAATCTACTTCTCATTCATAAATATCTAACATAGTAAGACTACATATTTTACAGTAATATCTTAGTAATTTTTTTTAAAACAGTGCTGGGATTGAACTCTGAGCCTTGCAAATGCTAGGTAAGTGCTCTACCAATGAGCAACCTCCTCAGCACACACAGCTTACTAATTCTAATTAATAGTTGATGCTAATCATAGCATCTGTATATAAAGAACAATTACTGTAATCCTCTATTACTATTTCAGCTCTACACTGAAAGCTGCAAGGAAGGTTGTTGATAGCAGATAAAAAATACAACAAAATAGTAATTTTGGTGGGACTTTGTTTTCTCTTTTGGTCATATTGGGAGTTGAACACAGGGCCTTGTGCATGCTAGGCAAGCACTCCACTGAGCCGCATCCCCAGCATGCTTTTCTTTCCCTTCCTTAAATTTTTTTCTTTGGGACAGGGTCTTGCTAAGTTGCGCAGGCTGCTTCTGTCCTTGAACTGGCAATTTCTCCTGCCTTTGCCTCCCAAATCACTAGACTTATAGGCATGTGACAAGGCACCAAGCTCATAAAATTTTGGTTTTCTTAATTATGTTATATCTCACCTTGGCCACACAAATATCACCCACTATCTCATACATGATTCTGTACCAAATGAGTGACTTCAGCAATGACACAGACCAGTATGAGAATAATAACTAGAATGGCTTCATGCAGAAGCCTGAATCTGAGGTAATCATTTTGAGTTGGACAAGGGTTTGTTAGGTCAAGACGAGAAAAGGAGAAATTTCAGAGTCACAGACAGGAAGAAAAGTGGGGTCATCAGAAAAACGTAAGTAAACTATTTTGAATATACTAAAATACTAGATCTTTTTCAACATGGCGCTCAACATTCCAAAAGAAATTCAAGTGTACTCTAAGAGCATAGGCTGATTTCTGTAATGAAGTCCATTTATTACTAATCTCATGTTTTTGTTTATGTGTTGTAGTCTCACCTCTGGGATCTGAAAAACTGCAAACTCAAGATTAAAGGGCAAGATTTATTCTTACTTTAACATATTCAGAGAAAAAGGGAAAAGGCTAAGGTGGGGATAGAATTCTGGTCAGCAAACTCATGAGGATTTTCCTCTTGAAATTCATTCATTCAAGAACTCACATCATTAAGTATGACATGAAGCATTTTCTCTCTAATGCTATTCTTAATAGTTCAAAGATGGGTTAAGGAAGACATCATTTCATTAATACCCTTCTTTTTATAAGGAGTGAAAGGGCAGAGGAGAGTACGTGGGGAGAAATGACTTACCTCATGCATATAGGGATCGACAAGTATTTCAAAAGGTCCAATGGCCAAGGAGATATTTGATGCTGCTGTAGGAATGGTAAGCATGTAATGGAAGGTCTTCTTCCTCATATCATGGGTATATACTGTCTCTACCAAATCTCCGTTGGAAACAGCCACCATTGCAGCATCTACTGTAAATTCTAATTTCCATGTACACAACTCAGAGTATGAATCAACACATGGGAACCAAAATCTAGAAAAAAGATTGGCACTATAGAAAATACATTGAAAGTATACCCTACATTGTTTTCCCCATATCTAGCTAATTTCAACACTTCTAGAAAATGTATTTAAAAAAAAAAAACACTTTAGTTGTTGGGCTAATGATGCTTTTTATTGCGTATCCTAAAAGAATCTGATAAAAAAATAATTTCCAAATATTATTTGG
>VMDO01017421.1:0-44950 GCA_007922755.1 Pedetes capensis | reverse complement strand
TTCCTTGTAGGCGTATGGATATTATTCTATCACTGACAACATTGTATTTCATGACAGATCTTGAAATGTCTTTTTTGATGATGAATGCAACCCCATTTCTCTTTAGTTTATCCTTCCCAGCATAGTAGACCATATGACTGTCTGACTCAAAATGGCCTATGCCAGTCCATTTTAGCTCACTGATGCCTAGAATGTCAATATTTATGCGATCCATTTCTGTTTTAACAATTTCTAACTTGCCTAGATTCATACTACGTACATTCCATGTTCCAATTATTAATGGATGTTTACAGTTGTTTCTCCTCATTTTGAGTGGTGCCACATCAGCAAGTGGAGCACCCTGGGGCTTTACTCCATTTCTGTCATCATGGTAGACTCTATTTGGAAGAGGCAGTCTTTTGAGTGCCTTCCAACCTGGGGGCCTCATTTTCCGGCACTATATCTGACAGTGTCTCTTTGCTATTCATAGGGGTTTCAATGGCTAGTTGTTTCAGGAGTGGCTTGCCAGGTCCTACTCCCTAGTCTGTCTTAGTCTGGAAGCTCAGCTGAAAACCTGTCCACCATGGGTAACCTTGCTCATGTCCGAGGTTACAGTGGCAGAGCTCTCAGCCTTATTGCAACATGCAAGCTCTCACAGTGTGGCAAACTGACAGACATGTGGGGGCTCTGATGGTAAAATAATTAATACAAGGACGCATATACAGCATAAGAAAAAGAGAAGGAGAATAGAAAGAGGGAAGAGAGTTAAACAAGAAAGGAAGAAAAAAATAAAAAGAAAAAAGAAAATAAAAAGAGTATAAAAAATTAAAAAAGAAAAAAGAAAATAAAAAACCTCATGCATACACGCTCCCACCCACATATAAAATCACTTGTAGTCAGGTGCAGTGGTATACACCTGCAATCCCAGTGGCTTGGGGGGGTGAAGGCAGGAGGATCGCAAGCCCAAGATCACTGGCAGCCTGCGCAACCCAGCGAGACCCTGTCTCAAAAAGTAAAAAAAAAAAAAAAAGAATATGTGTTGGGGGTGCAGCGCGGTGGTCCAGCACCTACAAAGCAAATAGGTGCAAGACCCTGGTTTCATACCCCCATACAAAACAACAAAAACAAACAAACAACAACAACAACAAAAAAAACCCAAGAAACAAAAAAACAAAATCAAAACAAAAACAAAACCATGCATACACACTCACACACACATGTAAAACACTTCTAGTCAGGTGTGGTGGTACACCCCTGCAATCCCAGTGGCTTGAGGGCGGAGGCAGGAGGATCACAAGCCCGAGATCAGAGGCAGTTTGTGCAACCCAGCAAGCCCCTGTCTCAAAAAGTAAAAAAATATGGGGTGGGGGCGCAGCTCGGCGTTCCAGCACCTACAAAGCAAGCAGCTGCTTTTTTTTTTTTTTGTAAATTAGGTGTATAAAATAAGATTTCAACTGTGTTCTGATAGAATCACTAGGACTCTAAATGAGTTGATCAGATTTAAAGAGAGAAATGACTTTCTAGGGGAAATATTTAGAGTAATGAAGTATTATGACCATGAAAGAAACTAATGTTTTACTAATACAAATACTTTTAAAAACAAATATAGACCTGGCTTTTGATGATAGGTTTTAGGGACTAATATTTATGTCCATTGTATTTAGTACAGAAATGCAACAATATTTGAAGCAGGTGCTACCAGTACCCCATCAGGTCCCCCACTTCTGTGTGCTCATCCCCTAACTTCAATACTTGTTCTCTAGCCCCTGGCTCCCGTGGTTCCTTTTAGAGGACTGCTCTTGGGCTCCTGGTGCCATGGCCCCTGCCAGTACAGACAGTTTGAGTCCCTGGGGGGGCTACATACCCTCAAGGAGCTCCCTCAGCAAGGACAAATAGGCATAGGTTAGGAAATCTCAACAACTGCGCTTCAAATGGGGGTAAACCCTGAGGTGTAATTTAGATGCCAGAGTTGCCCAGCAGAAAGAACGTGTGGTTGAGATGTTGCCTGGAATTGTACCCCAGCTTGCCTGTCCCTTATTTTTTTCATCTGCTTCTTTCCTTCTTTCATAAGTTTCTTCTGGGAGCCCTCTGTACCGAGTTCCTTGCATATAAACCTCTGTTTTGTTGTCTTCTGGGGAACCTAACCTATGATGATATTCAACTCTCATCAGGGAGAAAAGTATTCACTGGCATATGAAGTTTTATTATACATCGGATGCAGTGCTAATTCCAAGATAATACAATGGAGGCACTCCCTCTCCACCCTGAGATTAAATCAAGCCAACTTTTCTTCTAACTAGAACCACGGGAAATGGTGGTATTGTGTTTGATTATACTGTTCCCAACACATTGGCAGGTGGATTAATCCACAGAGGCATAGATGAACAAAATTATGAAATGAGGTAATGCATAGGCACACACAATCAGAAAAGCAAGCCAGAGACCTTGTTTCCTGTAAGAAGAATGCAGTCAAGTTGGCAGACATGTAATGAGGCTGGGGTTGATCAATGTCTGGAAACCATTGAATCAGAGGTGACATTTGCTTTCAGCCCTAGCTCAGTTCCTTTCTGGGGATTCCTGAGCAAGCTGTTGGGGTTCCTCTCCAGACCTCAGTTTACTCACTTGAAGATGTGCACTGAACGATACATAAATTTCCTTCCACATGTACTATTGTCATTCTGCCCACGCAAATTAAACTGCCCAAAGAAAAGCCAAATGTGAAGCTTTGAAGCTGGAAAATTTAAACAAATATCTGTCTCTAGTGAGTCATGCTTTCCTACATCTGAGCATTCAGGGCTCCCTAGAGCATCAGCTGATGAGCTTGCTATGACTAAGAATACAAGGAGGAGGGAGTATTAAATGGTTAAGAAAAAGATACCAGATATCTCATTGGTGAAGCTAAGCTGAAATTTCTCAGCTAGATCCCATCACAAATTCAAGGTCTTAGAAGACTGTAGGTGAGAATAACAGAGATAGAGTAAAAAAGGAGAAAATTATTCTCAGAAGAAAATGGAAAGAAACAAAACAGAGCAAAATTCAGAGGATGTTTAACTTTAGTGAAAACACTTGCTTACACCTAGGGAGCCTTCCTTTTCTCAACTTGCAATTGCTGTGGGAATGCTGAAGTTGTCTTATGTTTCCTGAGCTTTAAGAATGTGGGAGGTGTGCACCCCATTGCAGCTCTTCAGGACTTGCTTTCCCATTTCCCATGAATTCCACAAATCCCAATGGGGCTGGAGCCATTGAGATACTGAATATATCTTCAAGCTGCTGATGATAGTGCTGACTCAAGTCACTCTGGGCATTCAACGAAGAGTTTGTGGGGAAAAAATAATTATTGAAACACCCTTATCCTAGCCCTTTCTCTTCATGAGTATACATTTTAGAACAGGAGTCTAGCCAGATAATTCATTCTAGAGAAGAGGTTTCCAGAGAAATTGTGAAAAATTTTCTTTTTATCACTAAAATAGTTAGAAGTACTTACCAAAAGCTGTAGACCATTTCCCAAAGGGTATAACATGACTTTTCTGATAGCAGGACATTAGAGGTATATGGCATCAGAGGATCATTTTTTGCATCAACTCCTTACTTTTGAAAATGACATTTAAATGACACAAAATCCAGAAAGTACAAAATGGTAATTTTGCTCTTGTGTTGGTTTACCCATTATTCCTCTGTGGAGATCACTAACAGTATCACTTTCTTAGTTTCTTCAGAGATATTTGATGTAACCAAAAACTCCATAATGTATGTATGTTTTCTATACTGTTATGTAGCCTGTTTTTTCACTTAATATAAGTTAGAAATTATTCTATATTACTACTGAAAACCTATCCTCATTTTAACTACAGCAACTCAATGTTCATAACCCATCCTTACCTTCTTTTTAAAAAGAAAAAAATACAAACTAGGCACTATGACTTTTTTATTGTCTCTGATCTCTAACTGTAAAGTTAACTTTGTTGTTGTTGTTAGGAGCTATTGAGTCAGGTCTGACCCATAACGACCTTCATCGGGTTTTCAATGGTTGATTGTTTCAGGATTGTTTTTTGGAAGTGGATTGCCATGTCCTTCTCCCATTTTTACATTGCTGAGGATCAAACCCAGGTCCTCAGAGAGTGCAGAGCAGCACTTTACCAACTGAGATAATCTCCAGCCCTTAATGTTAATTACAGGAAAATAAATACTATCAATTGTTTTATTCATTGTGTTTATCTATAATACCTAGTACAGTGTCTGGAAACTAATAGACATAAAGTAAGAGTTGGAATTTATTTAATGAATGACTACCTTAGATTTTGGACTGGGATTTAGCTCAGCTGGTAGAGTGCTGCACTGCAGTCTCTGAGGTCTGGAGTTCAATTCCCAGCACCGTAAAAATGGGAGAAGGGCCTGGCAATCCACTCCCATGGCAATCCCGAAACAGTCAGCCATTGGAAACCCTATGAGGGTCGCTATGAGTCAGATACTGACTCGACGGCACCTAACAACAACAACAACCTTAGATTTTATAGCCAATTTTAATCTATTACATATATTGAACAAAATGTATTAGCTAGTATTCTATTGGTGGACATTTAAGCTGTATCTCATCTTTTGTTATTATACACTCAGCTGAGATGAATATCCCCATCTGCACATCACCCATGAGCAAGTATATTCTTATGGAAAACTCCTAAAAGTGAAATTACTAATTCAATGGATATGGGGATTTTAAATTTTGGTAGACGAATTGCTATCTTTGGTGGTAATATTAACTTATACCTTTATCAGTAATACATCTATGTATAAGTTAAATTGTTTACAATTTATTAAAAAGAAAAACACTGAGATTAAAATGAACCCATGGTGACTTCTCCATTAGGAGAGTAGGTTAGATTCTTATCTTTAATATAAGATTAATATGTTAAGTTCTTTGATTTTAGAGAATAACAACCCAGCATTGAAATCTAAAATAAATGTTATGTTATCAAAAAGTCTGAGAATTCTTACATCAAGGAGTTCTCACATTTTCAGTTCTTAAATTAAAAATTATGATATAGAAATATGTACATGGCGTCCTAACAATGAAATGACATAATCAAATATCTATGCCAAGGAAAATTGACTTTATTGATTATGTAGATGAAGAAATATGAAAACTCAAAACTTCATTTAATTTAAACTGTACTTTATAGAGACCTTTAGATTTCAGTGTAATCTAAATTCAACTGGGAATAAACCTTACTTCTATTAATTATCCTGACAGTGCAGTTTACTGCAATGTTAGATGCTGTTAAGTTTCATAACAAGAGAGATCATTCAGATCATATAAGCAGTGATATGACAGGGAAAAAATGAGATATGAGCAAATGAGAAAAGTACAAAAGCAAATCTTTTACCAAAGCAGTTTGTATAGTTTGTAATTAGATAGATTGAAATATGCAATAAAATATGGCTTACAATCATACCACTGTGGCATCTGATCCTGTCAGATCTTGGAAGCTAAGTAGAGTCGGGCCTGGTTAGTACTTAGATAGGAGACCACCTGGGAACACCAAGTGCTGTAGGCTTGGGAGAAGGACTCAGCAGCCCACTTCTAAAACAATCAGCCATTGAAAACCCTATGAATAGCAGAGAAAATCTGACAATAGTGCCAGGCCTGGCATTCTGTTGTGCAGAGGGTCACTATGAGTTGGACCTCACTTAATAGCACCTAACAACAACAAGATGCAGAAGAGAAAATAGCATTAGAAATAAAATTAGATGTCTATGGAGTAGTATCTTCTAGCAATCATCTCTCCATAGAATCATCAATTTGAACAGCTGTTCATATAAAAAACTATGTTCAAAAAGTTTTAGCACAATAATAAAAGATGCACTGAAGAAGGAAGTAGTTGCTTGCGTCACGCCTTCCACCACTCTACACAGGACAATGTGGAGAGAGACACTTCCTACATAGAGAACGGAGAAGGAATTAAGTCCAGGTCTTATATTTGAAGCCCATTACCAGGCCCACTATAGTGAAACTCAGTATCATCCTGTATACCCATGGCCAATGCCCACAGATGGAGCTTCTAGACAGGTTTAGCTTGATGTCAAAGGAATTGCCTCTACCACCCCTTCCCTAACCTCAGGCAGCAGAGCATGGGGAAACATTCTGTCTGCTTGAGACTAGGACATGGAAGGAAGCACAAGACTTTGCATTGGAACTCAGTGTCAGACCAATAAAAGTCAACACCAAGTGACCTCTAAGTCTCCTGTCCTCAGGCCAGTGGTTATGGATGGAACCTCTGGATGCTCTTTGGTGCCCAACAATATGCCCTGCAACAGGCATCAGTGATCTCAGCCCATGAGTACACCACAGCAACAGACAGGCTATAGCAGTGAGGGCCTGCGTCCTTCCTCTGTGCTGCATTGGTGTTGGTGGGCTGAGAGCTCTGCGTGGGGCACAGCATTGTGGTGTTGTTGGAAACAGGACTGCCCTCTCCATCCCTCCTGCAATGTCAGGAAGTACAACTTGGAGAAATTTATTGTCCCCTTCAGGAAAGAGGAGGGAAGTAGTTTCCAAGTTGTTGTGTAGGAGCCAAGGGACATTCCCTCCATTGTGAGGCCTAGTGTCAGGCAGAATCCAGAGGCACCTAACCACAGCCTAGGGACTATAGAAAAGCTGTCTGGACCATCTTAGCCCCTGGGTGGAGGCATGTGGGACTGGACTACCTGTTTTAGGCACTCTCTTGGTCCATCTTAAATTACATATCAACTGCAGATTTGGGATAAATGTGGGCTTGAGGCATCTTATAGTGCTGAAACAGTGACAGCATACCAACCACCAACTCATGGAAAACTTGATCTTAGGATATCAACTAATGCTAAAATAGTGGAAGTGACTATAGGCTCAGAAAAAATGAACATCCTGCTTAGAAGTTGTGGAAGGACAAGCACAAACAAAGCCAGGTTATGAACACTAGAAGAAACATCAAACTCTTCAGTGCAGAGAAGTTGTCATATGCCAAGAAACATTAAGAACTTGCAGGGAACCATGGCTTCACCTAACAGACAAAATAAGGTGCCAGAAGCTGTCAAGATAGTAATAAATAATTGTGAACTCTTTGGTATAAAGTTTAAAACAATTATTTTAAGGAAACTTAACAAGCTTAAGGATAACACAGGGAACAATTTAGTAATGTAATAATTTATCAGGGAAACTTAATAGAGAGATTGAAGTAATTTTTAAAAAATCAACCAAAAATCTTTAAGCTGAAAAGTACATTAAACAAAATGAAAAACATGATAGAATACATTAATAGCAGAATAGAAAAAGTAAAAGAATAAGTTATCTCAAGAAGAGATTACTTGAAAATACCTGATTAGAGGAAGAAAAAAATAAGAAAAATGAAGAGGAATAAAGAAAGCTAAGGGGAAATTTGGGTTCAAAGGGGTCATGAGAATGACAAAGGGTAAGATATATTATTCAAAAGAGATAGCAAAACAAAACTTCCCAAACTTAAAGAAAGATACAAATATCTGGATATAGGAATGTCAAAGATTACCAATCAGATTTAACTCAACCAAATTTACCTCAAGACATACTATAATCAACTTTTCAAATGTTAAGGACAAAGGATTCTCAAAGTAGTGAGAATAAAAGGAAAAAATAATACAAGAGTATTTTAATTCTCCTGATAGTTGACTTCTCAGTAGAAACTTCCCAGGTGAGGAGAGAGAGGGATGAGCCTTTTATGAGCTGAAGAAAATAAAACAAAACAAAACACTCCAAAATGGCCAACCTGGAATTTTAGGTAGGATCCAGTGCCTACCTAAAACTATCCTTTAGAAATGAAGGAAGGATACACATTCCCAGATAATCAAAGTATACATCTGACAAAGAGTTAATATCTAGATTCTAAAATATATAAAGAACTGTGAAAATTCAATAGCAGTAAGACAAATCATTATATTTAAAAATCAGCAATAGACCTAAATATGCATTTCTCAAAAGAAGACATAAAAGTGGCCAACAGGTACATGAAAAAAAAAATGCTTAAGTCACTAATCATCAGAGTAATACAAATTAAAATCACAATGATATTTCACTTTGCTCTAGTTGGAATGGCTATTAGAAAAAAGGCAAAAAAATGGAATTAGAGGTCTTTATGTTAAGTGAAATAAACCAAGTACATAAAGATAAATACCACATGATATCACTCATGAGGAGTCCAAAAATGTTGATCTCATAGAAATTGAGAATAAAACAGTTGTTACCTGAGGCTATAGAGAGTAATGAGGAGGTGTGTGTGGGAAAGTTGATCAAGTACTGGGTTATAGTTATATTGCAGAGTATATGTATAGGTAGTGGTAATGTACAGTATATTTCAAAAAAACTAGAATTTTAAATAATTTTACCACAAAGAAATGACAAATGTTTGAAGATACAGATATATTTACCTGGTTAGAATATTACTTAATGTGTATATGTGTTGAAACATAACATAGTGCCCCATAAATATATGCAATTTTATAGTGCCAATTAAAAAAGAAACAAAAACTTAAAAAAAAAAACGGAAATCATTACTCAAAGAAGAAACTTGTTGAGCATAGTCTCCTTCCTTGTTCCTATTTAAAAAAGCAGGAGCAAATATATTATTCTCTCTTTGAGTCATGTTGTAAATGTAAAACCAAGCACGGCTGCTCATAAGGCTTCAAATAACAATATTTCCTTTTTAATGGCATATTGCATGACACCTGAAAAGAGAAGTAGTTTCTGCTTTGGATACAAGCAATGAACATGGGAAATACTTAGAGAATCTGGAACTAGTTTAAAAGCTACTGATACGAAATGTGAAAGCAAGTGTTTAGTGTGAGGAATTGTTTAATAAATATATGCCAATATTTATTTATGGAGATTTCAGAACATTTAAAGAAAGGTTCAACCCAAGTTTTAAAAATCTAGCAAGCTTCAATAAAGGAAAAGTTTTCCTATTGATAGACTGAATTCTCAATTTAGCCTTAATTTTCTGTGAAATATCTTCCATAGGAGAGATTACTTATAAGCAGAAGCAAAAGCAGATAAGCACTTTAAAGGTAGTAGGACCAGCAATACCCTGGAAGTCTAGGGCCTGACAAACCAATAGCACTTTCAAGGGACAAAAATAGGTGTTGAAAAGAAATTATGGCTCATAAGAAGAAAATCAGATGATAATTGAACCAAGAGGTAATGAATCTAAAATGTCAAGAAGTCAAAGCTGAGGAAGGTAATGGACTCCAGAGAGTTGTGGAAAATTTAGAAGAAAATCATCTCAGAGACTGAGGTAGAAGAGTCTGTTCACTCATAAGGGAAAGTCAGGACCTAATTTGTGGAGAAATAGAATGACAGACTGAAGTAGAGATTTTCAAAAGTGAGAGTGCCTCACCAAATAGGACTAAAATTCTTTCTGACTCAGTACAAATTTGATGGTGCCCTCCCCTTTTTTGGTTCTACTCATTCACAGTCATGGTATCTATAGATCTTCAGATATATGACTAGATTTGGCCATAGGTTGTCTTTCTCTTGATTCTGTCCCATTGAGGCTCAGCAGTGATTCTTTGGGTATTAGAGTCTAACTGTGAATACTGGGTTTGGTGGTGAACTATTGTTTCTTGACTGAGTATTTTTCATTGGATCTTGGCTTAAGCAGCTCAAGATTTCTCATTTGGAGGGATTGCACTCAATCACAAGTTCTTGCCTTGTTTCATACCTAAAGCTGTTCGTGGTATTAGGTGCTGTCAAGTCAGGTTCAATTCATAGCAGCCCTCGTAGGGTTTTCAATGGCAGATTGTTTTGGGATTGCTTTGGAAGTGGATTGCCAAGTCCTTTTTCCATTTTTGCAGTGCTGGGGATCAAACTCAGGTCCACAGAGAGTGCAGAGCAGTGCTCTACTTACTGAGCTAAACCTCAGTGCCTACCTAAAGCTAGAGGATGCCTTTCCAGGGCATACTCAAAGATCAGTTTTGATAGTCAGTCAGGTATTGTGCTATCTCCTGTATTTCTCTTTCTTTTCAGGATTGCTTTGGGTATTAAGGGTCTTTTTTGGCCTCCATACTAATTTTAGGATATTTTTCTATTTCAGTGAAGTATATCATTGGAATTTTGATGGGATTGCATTGAATCTGTAGATCACTTCTGGTAGTATAGTTATTTTCCACAACATTAATTCTGCTGTTCCATGAGCAATGGAGGTCTTTTCATATTCTAATGTCTCCTTCAATTTCTTTCTTTAGTTTTTTTTGAGATTTTCATTCAATATGTCTTTTGGTTCTTTGATTAGATTTATTCCTAGTTATTTTATTTTACTTCATTTTATTTTTGAAGTTATTGTAAATGGGATTATTGTTTTTATTTCTTTCTCATTCTGTTTGTTGTTGGTATATAGAAATGTTATTAATTGTTGAATATTGATTGTGTATACTTCTACTGCACTAAAACTCCCATGTGTCTATCAGCTTGTCTTGCTGTGGGGGCTTGTGCGTTTCTGTGATGCTGAAAGCTTTGCCATCATTACTTCAGATACCAGCAGGGCCACCCATGGTGGACAGTTTTCAGCTGAGCTTTGAGACTAAGACAGACTATTTAGAAGGAACTGGAAGCCCACTCCCAAAACAATCAGCTTTTGAAAACCCTATGAATAGCAGATATGCACTGCCAAATATAGAGCTGGAAAATGAACTCATCAGGTTGGAAGTCATTCAAAAGATGACTAGGGAACAGTTGCCTCCTCAAAGTAGAGTTCATCTTAATGATGGGAATAGAATAAAGCCCCTGGGACCTCTATTTGCTGATGTGGTATGACTCAAAATGAGAAGAAACACAGGGACAGCAATGATGGCCTCAAACATAAAAAACGTTCATGTGCATGGTAGAACGTCATTCTGTTGTCCATAGGGTCACTGTGACAGCACATAACAACAACTTAGCTTAAAGTATCTATCAGATGTGAGAGTTTTATGGCACAGACCCTGGAGTCTTTGAGATATAAAATCATATTATCTGCAAACAGGGATAATTTGACTTCTTTGTTTCCTCTTAGTATCCATTTTATTTCTTTCTCCTGCCTTATTACTCTGCCCAGAACTTCAGTCATTATATTGAGTAATAATGGGCACAGTGGAATCCTACCCCATTCCTGGTTTTAGAAGAAATGCTTTCTGTTTTTCCCCATTTAATATAATGTTGGCTATGGGTTTGTCAAATATAACCTTTAAGATGTTGAGAAATGTTCCATCTATTCTCACTTTCTTTACTGCTTTTATCATGAAGTGCTTTAGTGCTTTATCATGAAGACCTTTGTCATAGGTCTTTTCTCCACCTGTTGAGATGATGATGTGGTTTCTATCTCTTAGGTGTTTATGTGTTGTATTACATTTGTTGATTTGGGTATGTTGAATCAGCTTTGCACCTGTGGAATGAAACCTTCTTGATTGAGGTGTATGATCTTTTAAATATGCTGCTATGTTTGATTTGCAAATATTTTTGGAGGTTTTCATATCAACGCTCATCAGAAAAATTGGTCTGTAGTTTTCTTTTCTTGTTGTTTTATCCTCATCTGGTTTTGGTGTTTGGGTGATACCGCTTTCATAGAATGAGTTTGGGAGTAATCCTTCCTCTTCTACCTTATGGAAAAGTTTGAGGAGGATAAGTATGAATTATTCTTTAAAGCCTTGGTAGAATTTGGCTATCAACCTGTCAGGATCTGGGATTTTTTGCTTGTTTGTTTTTTTAGGGAGATTCTTTACTATTGCCTCAATTTCCTTACCTGTTATATTGTTGTTGTTAGGTGCTGTCAAGTTGGGTCTGACTCACAATGACCCTCATAGCGTTTTCAATGACTGATTGTTTCAAGTTTGTTTTGGGAGTAGATTGCCTTCTTCCATTTACTTGTTATAGGTCTGTTAAAGAATTTGTCCATTTCTTCTATATTTTCCTTTTTTTAGGAGTTCAAGTTCTCTAAATAATCTCTGATGATCCTCTGTACTACATTGGGATCTGTTGTAATGTCTCCCATTTCATCTCTAATATCATTAATTTGGATCTTCTCCATCTCTTTGTTAATTTGGTTAAGGATTTGTCACTCTTGCTTAACTTTTCAAAGAATAAACTCTTTGTTTCATTGATTCTTTTTATTATTCTTTTAGTTTCCCTTTCATTGATTTTTGCTTGATCTTAATTATTTCTTTCTGCCTACTGATTTTAGGTTTGAGTTGTTTTTCTAGTTCCTTAAGGCACATCATTAAATTATTTATTTGGGCTGTCTCTGATTTTTTATAAGTACTCATAGCTATAAATTTCCCTTTGCAGTATCCCAAAGCTCCTATTATATTGTGTTTTAATTTTTATTTGAGTCTATGAATTTTTTAAGTTTCCTGATTTCTTCAATGACCCACTGATCATTCAAAATATGTTCTTCAGTCTCCATGTGTTTTCAATGTTCTTGTAGTTTCTCTTGCTATTGATTTCTAGTTTTATTCCATTGTGATCTGATAGGACAAAAGGAATGATTTCTATTTTCTTGTATTTGATAATACTTGTTTTGTGACCTAAAATGTAGTCTGTTTTAGAAAATGTTCCATGGTTGCTGAGAAGAATGTTATTTTGCATCTATTGGATAAAATGTTCTGTTGATATCTGTTAGGTCAATTTGTTTAACTCCAAGGATTTTCTATTTTTTTTTTTTTTTTGGTTTGGATGATCTGCCTATTGATGAGTGGGATATTGAAGTCATCCATTATTGTTGTATCAAGACCTATCTCTTCTTTTATGGCCAGTAGTGTTTGTTTTATGAAATTAAGTGCACCATTGTTCAGTGCATATTTATAATAGTTATGTCTTCTTGATTAATTGTTCCCTTTATTAGCAGGTAATGACCTTTTTTTTGTCTCTTCTGATTAATTTTGGGCTGAAGTTTACTTTGTCTGATGTCAGAATAGCAACTTCTGCTTTTTTGGGCTTTCCCATGCTTGATAAATTGTTTTATATCTTTTCATTTTCAGTCTGTGTGTGTCTTTTCCAGTGAGACATGTCTCTTGAAGGCAACAAGTAGTTGGGCCTTATATTTTAATCCAGACAGCGAGTCTGAATCTTTTAAATGGAACCTTAAGATTGTTTCTGTTTAGGGTTATTTTTCAGAAGAATATGGTATCTTGTGTGATATTTTTGTTGTTTTCATAGTTGATTTGATTGTTGATTGTTCTGTCTTTCTGCCCTGGTTGTGTTAGGGGTTTGCCATTTTATAAGCTGGATGTTCTTACTTCTATTGTAGTTTTCATGTGCTCATGGATTTATTTTTTGCTGAGTTCTCATATTTGTGTCTGTATGTCTTTTTCCTTGGTGTGTAGAATTCCTTTAAGTAACTTCCAAGATGCTGGGTTAATGTTCAGGAATTGATTATGCTTGTGCTTGTCCTGAAATGTATTTCCACATCAATTTGAAGGGATAGTTTTGCTGGATATAGTAATCTTGTTTGGAAGTTACTAACTTTCAGTGCTTGAATTTTGTCATTTCATGCTTTCTTGGCTTTTAGACTTGCTGCTGAGAGGTCTGATAGTATTATGATGAATTTGCCTTTGTAAATGAGTTGGTGTTTTTCTCTTAGAGCTTTTAGAATTTTTTCTTTGCTTTTTAGTTTTAGCATTTTAACGATAATGTGGTGTGAAAAGGATCATTTCTGGTTATGTCTATTTGGGATTCTAAATCCCTCTCATGTTTGTGTGTCCATTTATTCCCTTAGCTTTGGGAAGTTTTCTGCAATTATTTAATTGAGTAGGTTTTCTATACATCTAGTATTACACTCAGCTGGGGGTTAGCTCAGTTGGTAGAGTGCTTTCTCTATATGGTCTGAGGCCCTAGGTTTGATCCCCAGGACCACAAAAATAGGAGAAGAACCCAGCACCCCACTTCCAAAAAAATGCACCATTGGAAACTATGAATAGCAGAGAAGCACTGGCACAGTACTGGGTATGGCACAGTGTTGAGTGGTACATAGGGTCACTGGAGTTGGATCCAACTTGACAGCACCTAACAAGTATTAGACTCAGCTCCTTATTCTACTACATGGATTCTTAGATTTGCTGTCTATATTTTGTCCCAGGTTTCTTGGAAGTTTTGATCATATTCTTTTATTTTATATTTTTCTATGTGCATGTCTGAGTGAAGGATTTCTTAAACTTTGTCTACCATCCCTGAAGTTCTTTCTTCTGCTTGATCTAGCCTGCTAAAGTTGCTTTCCACTATTTTTAAAATTTGGTTTATTGGGTTTTTTAATTTGGTTTATTGAGTTTTTCATTTCCAGCATTTGTTTGTTTTCTTTTTCCCCAAGTTCTCAATTTCCTTGCTGAAATTTTCTTCCATTTTGGTTACTTTTTAATCTAGTACTTCAATTGATTTTCCCATTTCATTCATCTACTTGTGTTTTCTTTGAGGTCATTTATCATTTTCATAAGCAGTCTTTTGAATTCTTTGGCATATCCAACATTTCAGCTTTTTGGCTTCAGTTAATGTGAAGTTATGTTCCTTTGGAGGAGTTATATCATCTTGATTTTTCATCTTTCTTGTATTTCTGTTTTGCAATTTTCTCATATGTTGGGATGGTTTTCTCTTCCCATCTTAATTAGAGGTCTTCTTAGTGTATAGTCTTCTATTAAGTGCTCGATCCCCAGTATCACTCCAAGAAGATGGTGTAAGCTGCCATTATAACAACTTCTCCAACCCAAACCAACTTTATAAATACAGTTAAATTCAATTGAAGCCAGCTATTGCTTAACCTTTTGCCTTAAAAAAGGAGATGTTATGGATAGCGTAGACTGAGCTGGAGGTTAAAAGTTAGTTATAGTAATTGTAAAAATAATTGATATAGGAAATCAGGGAAGAAACCAAGGGAATGGAGAAAAAGGAGATCAGGGGATAATATAGATTTGGTTGCCCAGGGTAAAAAACTATTATATATAGATAGTAATATAAACATAACAGGTAATATAAAAATACTAACATTTACCTTTTTAACAAATAAGATTGACTATAAATCACAGACAAAGTTTAGTTAGAAGATAGTGTGCATAAGATAAAGGAAAAGGGGGAAAAAATAAAACAACATCAAAACAAAAGATGAAATCAGAAATAACTCCCCCCCAAAAAATGCAAAAAACAAAACAAAACATAAATAAACCCCAAATACAAAACACTCAAAACAAACAAATTGTTATGATACCCTTTTTATGATTCTCTAGAATTGGGGTGTGCTGATTGGAAAGGGTAATCACTTGAAGGAGCTTTCAGGCCAAGAAGACACTGAGATCTGTATTGTGGAGCTGGACTCTGTGTTTTCAGATTCTGCCTGGCTGCAGATGGGCTATGGATTCAGGATCTATATATGTTCTGGACCACTGCTGATGCTCCCACAGTGGGACCTGCCAATGCACTCCTTATTTCTCAGTTGTGCAGCTGTAAGAATCTACTGCAACTTTCCTCCTCAATTGTTCAGCAGATGTGCTCCAGCTTCTCTCCTTCAATGTTGATTGTCAATAGTTGTTTCCTTTGTAGTCTGCATGTACCAGCTACCCAGAATTTTTGGCTGAGAGACTGCACTGTTGATTCACTAATTCCCATATTCTTTCTAGTCTGTGTACATCAGTAACTCAGATTTCTTTGCAACCTTCTCAAGTGCCTCCTGGTGTCTGGTATTTGGTCCCTTTCCTCTCTGACTTCTACCCTTTCTCATATTCAACCCCTCTTCCCCCAGCAGTTACATTTCAGGCAGGAGAGTCCCATGGAAGGAGTCATTTAGCTGTATTGCTCCAATCAGGGGTTGGGGAATGTACTTAAATGGATATTTTTCCTGTCTTTTTTGTTTGCCTTTTGTTCTGAGAGACTGCTGTTGTCTCAGATACCCCAATGGGATATAAGGTTTGTGAGAGCTATGGAGTAGTCCTTTCACTAGGATTTCTAGGAACTTTTCACCTGGGTAGATGAGGTGCTTACCTTGAAAGAGAAATGGAATTCTCTTTCCATCCTGGGATGGTGTGCCAGGAATTTTCCTTAATGTCTCCTGTGTGGTGTTTGTTGTTTTGTGTGGCTTCAGTTGTGGTAACCTTTATTGAATTGTCTGATGCAGTTTCTGTCTTGCTTTCCTGTGATTACAGTTTTTCATTTGTGGCTCTAGCATTTTTCATTCAGAGAGTTACACAGAGCCTTCTGCTAATCATCCACCTTCCTGGAGTCCTCAATTTTTCTTCTTACAATTTTCTTCTTTCCTTCACTTATAGTGCTAGAATGTTTCTTGGGTGCTGTGATGACCATATATATGCATGGGGGTATAATTTATGTGCCTGCAGCTCTAGCCCTGTGGCATCCGATCCCGTCAGATCTCGGAAGCTAAGCAGGGTCAGGCCTGGTTAGTACCTGGGTGGAGAGACCGCCTGGGAACACCAGAAGCTGTAGGCTTGGAGAAGGACCTGGCAACCCCCTCCCAAAAATCAACCTGCCATTGAAAACCCTATGAACAGCAGAGAAGCACTGACAATAGTGTTTCCCCTGCTGTACAGAGGGTCTCTATGAATCAGATACCGACTTGACGGCTCCTAACAACAACAACAACAACAACAATAATTTATGTAAACAACCCCACAAGATTGTCAACACAGCACTAGGACAGGTCTGTGCTGCCTTTCCCCTTTGTTTCACCTGGAAGCATCACAGATAAGCGTGGCAGCTCAGACAGGTCTTACCAAGGTGGCTGAGTGCCAAGCAAATGGGTGAGCCCTGAACCCGAATTCTCTCAAAAATATTGGCCAATGGCCAGAGCACAGAGCAGTTTGAGTGCCAACGTACCACTGTAACATACTACTGGAAATTCAGAAAATGATTGGGATAATCATAGGATGGGAAAGGTGAGGAAAGCTCCCTACTCAGCCTGGTGAAGCAATCCATCCTGAGGGCCTTATTATATTACAAGGGTCACCCCAAGATTTTATCCCATCTGAAGGTCAAGAATTTTAAGGGGAGGAAGAGAGAGAGAAATATCCATGAAGAGACATGTAATCATTTTTGCTTATTCAGAGGAGAAAGAAGAGGGGAGGGTACTAACTGAGGAGGGAAGCAAAGATTGTGGAAGGTGGAAGGGGAAGGGAAATAATGTAAAGATATAAAGGGGGAGAGGATAATCTCAGTGTAAATGATGCAACTTTATGAATACATGGGAACATAAAGGAATATAACCCATAATTGCATAAGAGTATACCACATATTAATCAAAGGATTCCATAAACTGTAAGGTGATGAAAGTATAGCCAAAAGCAATGTAATAGTTGTACAATGGAAATAGCAAATGCTGTATTGCTCTGTGCACGACCAACATTTGTAAATAGAAGAAAAAATAAATTCTGCTTATCATTCTTTGGTATATTTTTAAGCTGATTTATTCACAATGGGAAGAAAACAAGCTATTTTCTCTATTTTCTTTTAGTCACAAAGGATAAAGTGTTATCTATGTCTAAATTTAGAAATGAATGCAAGTCAGTTGTGTGATGTAAGTCCTTTCCCAGGCAAAGAAATGGCTATAAGTAGAATAAAGTCTTTTATATTTCTTGATGTGTGCATTTCCTTATTCCAATATTAGAATCAATGATAGGGACAATAGAGTCTTATGGGGCAATACTTCAGTATACAGGAGATGTATTGTTTAAGTTTCATTATAGTGAGAAAGAAGTCATTTAGGGCCATAAGGGACATAATGAATTGGAACTTTAAAAAGCAATGAAATTAAAGTTTAAAAAGACCCTTTAATGAGCAATCATGCCTTAAACTGGGGAATTAACATCAGTGATCCAGAATGCTGATTTGATATTTGCTTTATAATTTGCAATAGGTGTACAGGTGTCCTTGGAAGAGCACACTTCAAATATCAGAAATGCAGACGTAATCAACAAGTTTATGGGTTTCATTGACTTCCTATCAATATCTTATTTGCTATTTCAGTTTTAACTACCAAGAGACAGATTTGCTTATTCTTCCTGACTCTTGACATTTACTCTGTATGCTTGACATATACGAATTCCATTTAAACCATTCTATGAATGTACTGAAATATCCATGATAATAATAATGAGCACTTACATTGTTTTAAGAAATTCACTATTCACATAGCCCCATAATGAACATTGTATGTATATCTATCTGTACACATGTGCAAGAATATTTTAAGAATATGTACATGGAAGTGTTATTGCTAGGCTATTGGTATGCAGGTTTGAAACACATTTAATGCATTTTTGTTTTCCCATGTGATTGTATTAACTTGTTTCTTCAGATGTTCACCAATATTTCAGCAGTCTCATTTAAAAATGATTACAAATAGTTTCAGTTTTTCATCCATTTGATTTTTATAGAGGTTCAGAATTTCTGCACACATTTATTGAACAGTCAGGATTTTTCTTTTAGAAGGATCCTGCTTATATCCTATGTCTTTTATTTTTATCAGATTGGTGATTTTCAGGAAGTCATTTCTTCCTAGAAACTTATAGCAGGATTTGGAAGAATTCTAATCTTTTGCCAGTTACATGAAATGTAAATATCTTTTCTCAGTCTGTGGCTTTTCCTATGTTTATAAAAGCATCTGTCCTATAAGTGTCTATTATTTTAATATGGTTAACTTTATTAATCTTCAATGTATAAATTGTGGAGTTTATACTTTTGTGTCATAATTATGAAACTCTTAATGTGAATTCACATGTCCAACTAGAATTAATTTTGATATCTATTGTAACAATCTACTTTCATCTAGTTTTTACATATGGACACCCAGTTGTCCAAATGCCATTTGTTGTGCAGTTTAGATTTTCCTTATTTAATTTATTCCTTTGCATTTTGTCATAGTATATATTTTTTACTTTGTTGAATTTGATTTATTAATGCTTTATCAAGGACTTTTGCATCTATGTTCATGAGACATATTGATATATGATTTTCTTTTTGTATAACATCTTTATCTGGTTTTAGTATTAGAGTAATGCTGGTCTCATGGAATGAGTTAAGAAATACTCTTTTTGTTTTTATCTTCTGAGATTATAGAGAAGTGATATAATTTCTTTCTTAATGTTTGGTAGAATTCACCATGTAGGCTTGGTGCTCTGTGTTTTGAAAAATTAGTAATTATTGATTCAATTTCTTTATTAGATTGGACTTTTTAGATTACATATTATTCTGTTGCTGTAGCTCTGTGGCATCCGATCCCATCAGATCTCAGAAGCTAAGCAGGGTCAGGCCTGGTTAGTACCTGGATGGGAGACTGCCTGGGAACCCCAGAAGCTGTAGGCTTGGGAGAAGGACCTGGCAACCCCCTCCCCAAAATCAACCTGCCATTGAAAACCCTATGAACAGCAGAGAAACACTGACAATAGTGTTTCCCCTGTTGTACAGAGGGACGCTATGGGTCGGATACCGACTCAACAGCACCTAATAACAACAACAATTATTCTGTTTGTTTTGGCAGATGGTGTCTCTCAAGGAATTGATCCATTTCATCTAAGTTTTCAAATTTGTGGGCATAGTGTTGGTCATAGTATTCCTTTATTATAATTGCAATGCCCATGGTATCTGTAGTGATCTCACATCTTCCATTTCTGATATCAATACTTTGCATTTTCTCTCTCTTTTTCTTAGCCAGAATAAAAGTATATTGATTTTGTCTTTTCAAATAAACACATTTTGGTTTCATTGATTTTCTCTGATTACTTTGTCTTTAATTTGCTTTTATTTTTCCAGATTCCTAAGCAGGAAACATAGGAGATTACTTTTAAATTTTTTCTATTCTAATTATTCATTCAATGGTATAATTTTCCTTCTAAGTACTCATTTCACTGTATCCCATAAAATTGGAGAAATTGTTTTAATTTTTATTTAGTGCAAAATATTTCATCCCTCTCCTTGAGATTTTTTTCTTTGACTTATGTGTTACTAAGAAATGTGTTGTTTAATCTCTAATATTTTGAGATATTCCAGCTATCACTATCTTATTGTTTTCTGGTTTACTCCACTGTAGTCTGAAAGCAGTGATTGCATGATTTTTATTCTCCTAATTTGCTAAGGCTATTTTGTTGCTTGAATGCACTCTGTCTTGGGGAATTTGCATGTGAGCTTGAGATGAATGTGAGTTCAGCCGTAGTTAGATGAAGAAGTCTATGAATGTTCAGTATGTTCAGTTGATTGATGGCATCGCTGAGCTCACCTATGTCTTTGCTGATTTACTATCTGCTACATCTATTCATTTCTGATTGAGAGGTGTTTGTTGTTGTTGTTAGGTGCCGTTGAGTCGGTATCATAGTCAACCTTCATAGGGTTTTCAATGGCTGACTGTTTCGGGATTGCCTTGGGAATGGATTGCCAGGCCCTTCTCCCATTTTTGTGGTGCTGGGAATTGAACTCGGGGCCTCAGAGACTGCAATGCTGTGCTCTACCCACTGAGCTAAATCCCAGCCCTGAGAGGTGCTTAAGACTCCAGTAATGGATTCATCTATTTCTCTAAGCAGTTCTATGAGTGTTTGATGCTCATACACCAACACATAGAATTTTGTAATCAGGCACATACACACTAAGTATTGTAATGTTTTGTGGGTAAATTGATTCCTTTATCATTATACAATATCCATCATTATTCCTTATAACAGTTCTAGCTCTGGAATCTGCTGTGTCTGATATTATACAATTAACTGCTCTTTTTTGGGTTAACATATTATATTTTCCCTATCTATTTACTTTTAATCTATATATACCTTTATGCTTAATGTAGTTTCATTGCACAAAATATTGAGTTGAGTCATGTTTTCTGATTGAGTGACAATCCCTACCTTTTAATTGGTACATTTAGAGCATTTGATTGATACATTTAGAGCATTGATGTGCATGTGATTATTAACATAGTTGAATTAATATATACTGTATTTGTTGCCCTTGTTCTTTCTATTTTGTATTACACTCTTTTGATGTCTCTTGCATTTTTAATTGGATACATTATACAATTCTATTTCTTCTTTCTTAGCATATTACTGCTTTTTTAAAAAGCTTTTTTTTTAGTGATTGCTCTGGAGTTTGCAATATAGATGCACAACTAATCCAAGTGCATTTCTAATAATTCTATATAGCTTTGCAGGTACTTTACCTTAAATAGAAAAATAATCTCAAGTTCTCTCACTGTCCCTTATACAATTGAAGCAATTAATTTCCCTTATATACAGGCATACATAACCATATATATGTATGTATATACATGAACATGCATAGCTAAATATTTCTGTTTTGAATAAATTATTACTTGTTAGATCAATAAGAAAAATAAAAGTTTTCTTTAGTCTTTACTTATTCCTACTTCAATACTCTTTCTTTCTTCATATAAATCCAAGTCTCTCACCTGTATTATTTTCTTCCTCTCTAAAAAGTTTATTTAAAGCATTTCTTGCAAGGTGATTTTGTGTGCCTGAGAAGGTTTTTATTTCCACCTCACTTCCAAAGGGTAATTTGTTCAGGATAAAGTATCTGGATTGGTGTTTTTTGTTTTTTTGTTTTTTTATCAATACTTTAGATTTCACTCCGCTCTCTTCTTGTTTGTATGTTAAACTGCTTTTAATATGGGTAGTTGTCTCCTAGAAATCCATATGTAAATGTTTAGTTCCTAGGGTGAGTAGTATTGGGAAGTAATGGAAAATTTAGGAGGTGAAGGACAGTGCTGTTGTTGTTGTTAAGTGTCATCGAGTTGGTGTCCAGCTCATAACAACTTTATGTAAAATAGATGAAACACTATTGTCGGTGCTTCTCTGCTATTCATAGAGTTTTCAGTGGCTAATTGTTTTTTGAGAGTTCCTTAAATCATTGGGAATATGCCCATGAAAGTATGCCCTGGCAACTATGTCCATCCTGTCCCTCTTCCTGGCTTGAGATATAAGCACCCCTCTAACACATGCTCCTGCCTTGATGTGCCATGCAAACTAAAGGCCCAAAGTAAAGCATCTTGAACTTCCAGAACTTGGAGCCAAAATAAGCCTCACTCCATTTCATAACTAACTTGTGTTGAGTATTTTTTATAGTAACACAAATCTGACCAATCTACCTGATTCCTGAGAAATTGAATGTAATTCTTTTCTTCACCTTTCTGTGAGTAAAGTAGTATTTTCCCCTCTGCATTATTTTGAGATGTTTTTTCTTTATCTTTGATTTTCTGTAACTTAGAAATGATATCCCTAGGTAGAGTTTTTATGGCATTTGTCTTAATTGGTGTTCTCTATGTCTTCAGGATCTTTGGATTGGTATCTGGTATTTATTTGGGAAACGATCACTCATTATTTTTCCAAATATTCCTCTGTACCTTTTTCTCTTTCTTCTCTTTTTGATGTCCACATTAAATGTATGTTATTCCTTTTGTAATTGTTCTTCAGTTCTTGGATATTATGTTCTTTTTTAAAAGTCCCTTTTCTCATTGCTTTTATGTTTTAGAGGTTTCTGTTAAGATAGTCACAAGCCCAAAGTCTTTCCTTAATTGTATTTAGCTAAAGAATAATAAGCCAATCAAAAGCATTCTTCATTTTTATGACACATTTGGATATCTGATGGTTTTTTTTTTTTTTTTTGTCTTTTTTATTTTGGTGCCACTGGGGTTTGAACCCAGGGCCTCGCGCTTGCATGCTCTGCAAGTGCTGGGCCACTGAGCTGTACCCCCAGCCCATTTTTTTACTTTTTGAGACAGGGTCTCACTAAGTTACACAGACTGCCTCTGGCCTCAACTTGCGATCCTCCTGCCTCTGCCTCCCAAGCCGCTGGGATTACAGGCGTGTGCCACCACGCCCAGCCTGATGATTCTTTTCAGTTATTTCTTAGAGTGTTCATCTTTCCGCTTACCTTATCCATGTTCTTATACACTGTCTACTTTATTCATTGAAGTCCTTAGCATATTAAGCATTATTGTTTCAATTAGTTTGCTAATTCTAACATCTCTGCTACATCTGAGTCTGATTCTGATGTTTACTCTTTTTTTTTGTGTGTGTCTTATAACTTTTGGTTGAAAGTGAGACATAAGGTACCTGGTGATAGAAATTACAGTAAATAGGCTTTTAGTAATGTGGAGTGTTTCATAGTCCTATAATTGGGTCTCAGTCTTCTAGAGATCCTATAGCTCTGGACTAAGCTTCAGGTGTACCTCAGTGCCTCTGTCCTAGTTCCACCTCAGATCAGATAGTGGATGGGTAGAGTGGGCTGGAGATGGGTATCTCCCTTTTCCAACTTGGAAGGCTAATGGGGGCTGGCTTTGGATATTTCCTTCTCCAAGTCAGAAAGGCTCTGATAAAGTCCTAGTAGTTTAATAGTTTCTCCTGAGGGCAAACCTTGAAAGAATAGATTACTCTGTTGTGTTTTAAAATGATTTTTCTTCTTCTCCTGCCAGAAGCATGAGGGGATTTTGTTAAATTTTCACCGTGGGAACCAGATATAACTCTTGCAGGTAAAACACACAAAAATCTGGGGATGCCTGATGATTGGGTTTCCCTGAAGTTCTTATCTCTCAGACTTGTCTACACTAAGCCTGCAGCAATTTGTTAATTACATTTCTGATTTCCTTACCCTGTCACTGATACCCATGGAAATTTCTGCTCATGGATATCTGCTTGAGAATTTGTGTTTGAGTAAGCTGTGATTCTGTGAATCTATTTGTCCAGTTTTGTGGACAATGACTTGTGATCTCAAATTTCTTACAGATGTAAGAATTGTTGATTTTTATTTTGTTCCTCTTTTTACTTCTTAGGATAAAGTAGTGACTTTTAAACTCTTTATTGACAGACTGGAAACTGGGAATTCCTCAACTTTATTTTTTAACACATAATATTGGATTTTTATAGGTAACAAAATAGTTTAATAGCTTTTTTCAGTTTGTTTTACAGTTAATATTTAATTAAATGTACTGATTTATTTCTCAGTTTCTGTGGACATGGTTCTTGAATCTCATGAGTTTCCTTTGGACTGAACTTTTCTTTTTACTTAATTACATCCCTTAGTTAACCTTTAATAAGTGACCTAGGGAGACAAAGTCTCTCGATTTATTTTAATATTTAAAGTAACCTTATTTTCCTAGATGTTTCCATAATTCTGGGAGAAACTCAAGGCTGAAAGTGCTTTCAAAGGGTAAATAATTGATGTGTCCTGTAATTCACACCAATTTTCATGAATTCATGACCCACAAACCAAGTCACCAAGCACTAAGAGTTAAATCACCTTGATTTTTAAATGAAAGTATAGCTGGGATTGTAATTTAAGATTGATAGTTATTTTCTTTTAGACATTCAAAGATATTGCTCCATTTTATTTGGCTACCTGTGTAATATTTGGGGCATTTCATGTCTAAGCATGATGCAGAAAATGGTTTGAATTTCTTATTGGCCCTTGGTTTAAGTAACAAAACCAGGGTCTAGTCATCATCTGACTTGGAACCCTTCAGTAGGAAGCCCCATAGCCCAATGGTTTTAGGATATTATCCTTTTTTTTTCTATTTTATTTTTTTATTCTTGTATTATATAAATTCATTGTAACTCCACATTTTTTTAAATTGAATTTTGCTTGGTCTTCCTTTTTGTATCATTTCTACATAATTGTAGTAGAAGTTTGCTTTGGCTTATCAATCCAGCATTGCAGATATTAAATTATATTTTTAAAAAGATATGACTGTGCTCCATTTCTGCTTAAAATGGGAGAAGTACATGACAATCCAATCCCAAAACAGTACCAAAAAATCAGCCACTGAAAACTCTGTGAGGGTCACTAAGAGTTGCATCTGACTTGATGACACCTAACAACAGCAACAACATATTTCTATTTAACAAATATTTATGGCTTTCATTGAGAATCATGTAAATAACATTTAACAAGGCACAAAGACCCCACCATGATGGACCCTTGACAAAGCTTGTATCCTCATCTGGTACCATTCCTGTATCCACGCACCATAACAGTTTCTTGGTTCCAAACCATACATTCTGTCCAGCACCTAAGCCTCGGCACATATTAATATTTTTGCCAAGAATGGTCTCCTTTTGTTTTATGCTCTTCTGCTTCATTCTCTCTGCATTCCTCTAAGTCCCTCAAGCAAACTTATACATTACTGACCCTAAATACTCCTTACTTGACACTGCTATTACTATATTATTGTTGACAAATATGTCTTTCTCAGAATCTGAAGTAATTGATAAAAATTTCTGTGGTGTTGGAAAGCTGGGTATGCACACTGTTCAATATTATAACCACTAGCCACAGATGGCTATTGAACATTTGAAACAGAGTTAGTGTTACTGAGGAATTGTTATTAATTTTATTTAATTTTAATTAATTTAAATAGTGGTATGTGACTAATGGTATCATATTAAAAGTGCGGATCAAGATTTTGGATTGTTCTTAAAGGGTAGAAAACACATTGATTCTTCTGTTTTTATATTCAGAAACTAGCCCACAACAGATAGCAATACTCTGATTCTAAAATAAAATAATAAATAGATGCTAGAAGATTAAAGATTTAGTGTTTCTGCAGGAGGGCCAAAAATTCAAGGCAGCATTTTATTACATTAGCAGAAAATAAGCCTTTATTTGATCTAAAATATGTCATGGATTTTTTTCCAAGGTTCTTAGACAAAAATAAACAAATAACAAAATAAAATTTAAAATTCAGGGATTAAAGATTGAGGTGGCTTGGAAAGTCCACAGAAATATGTGGTTTGGGCAACTGAGAAATTATTTCATGTTGATTTTTCTCTTATTATGGTTTTAGAAAAGGTCAGCACCAAATGTTAAGTGTAAACTGATGTTGTAAGATTTTCTTTATTTAGAAACTTGATTCCTAGTCTGAAAGAGTTGTTTTATATCCTCACATGTAACATCCATTTTTCCTTCCTTAGACCATGATTAAAGGTGATCATTTACTTCTAACTAATTCAGCACAAAAATTGGAACTCTCATTTGGGACTGGAGCATAAAATTTAAAAGATAATAAAATATTTAGTCTTTTCATCAATGTCCAGAAAGTAAATAAAGAGAGCTAGTTTTTCAATAAAAACAATACAATTAAATTATCATCTTCACCACATCCATAGACTAATTTATAGATTAGGAACTGTTAATCATAAGAGATTAACAAGAACACTATGATATGGTGGGGATAGTGTGCAGAGAGATATACTATCAGGGGTAGTGTGTATAATTACTATTTGTTGTATGTGTGTGCTTATTTTACAGTTTTTGCCCAACCATAAACTGAGACCCTCTGGCTTGAAAGTAATTTCATTAAGTGAGCATTCCTGATGTATCAGTTTTCTTTCATTAAAATGTCTAAGTTTTTTTATCTTTATTTTTGTTGTTGCTTTTATTTATTTGTTTGGTTTGGTTTTGGCTTTTGGTTTTTTGAGACAAAATCTTGTTTTATAGTCCAGGCCATGGAACTCACTAGGTAGACAAGTTTGGCCTTGAAGTTGCATCGATCTTCCTGCCTCAGCTTCCTGTATGCTGGGATAACAAACACGTGCCACCACATCTAACGAGTGTCTACAAGCTTTAAAGAAGGTAAAATTTCTACATAGGAAATCCAAACAAGATAGATTTCTGGTACTGTGACTCATTTTGGGTATCTTACAAGTCTTTTGATTTTTTGAAAAAATTTTTTGCTTCATAGTCCAGTAAACCATTCAGAATGAGCTAAGTTATGTTGCCATAACAAATAAGCTTCAGATCTGAAAGGATTAATCCAGCAAATGTTATTCCTAGATCCTTCTTTACCTCCTGTGGAGGTACTCATCATAATCATACCCTGTCCCAGGGAGCTCTAACCTTTACCTTGACACTTGCTTTCAACTTCCTATAGGCAGACAAGGGTCTTTAAATCTTGTGCTTAAAAGTGACATAGGTCACAACTGTTACATTTTTGTAGACAGATGTACATGATTTTGTGATGCCTAAGTGTAAAAGATGTAAAGAAATGCAAATCGATCATGGGCCTGGAAAGAGAGGAGGAGCAAATACCTGAGAGTAGCCCAGTGGTGACCAAATCGTGTGCCAGGGTACAACACTTCACTTGGACATTACAAAATATTTTAAAGGAAAGGATTCCATGGTCAATAAATTTAGTACAAACAAAATGTTGTACGTTTCTCCATTGTGGGATTGTTAGTATTCAGTATTTAGCTATGAATAGGTAAAAAGAGGTTATAGTATGAGATTTTCCCAAAATTCATTTGACTGTGGAATTTTTGTCTTCACAGAGCATCTGGGAAAACATTGCTTGTCCAGTGCTGTTTGTAAAATGGATTAAATAGTGTACTTCTTGAGCTATTCTCAAATTTGTCTAATTTCTCTCTACTTATGAATGTCTTGTCTGTTATTCATTGTAAAAACAATTTTAAAATATTTGCAGAAGAGATAATAAAAAGCAATTTCTCTAAATAAGGATCATGGATTTCTAAACAGTTCTTTGTCAAGAAAAGTTATGTTCAAACTTTTTGATGAATGTTAATATGTATAAGTATATGATAGGCAATAACGTCTACTCCACATTTCTTTGAATCTCTGAAGTATTGACCAAGGCCTTACCTAAACCACCTGAATATGATGCTTCTAAAAGTTTGTAAGTCATTCAGTTTTTAAAAGTCTACCAGACATCAGAGTATGATTTATCTAGTAAATAGTGTCAGTTTTTTGTGTGCATGGTGCTGGGGATTCACCCCAGGGCTTTGTACACCTGAGGCAAGCACTCTACCACTGAGCTATAGCCCCCATCCCATAAATAATTATGTTGTATATGCTACCTGCTTGATTAAAGAAAGTATATTAACTCTTGTACAGAATAACACATGCAGCCAATTTAGAAAAAAATAATGTTTTTAGTAACTGTTTCATGGCATATTTAAATTAGCATTAGAAGATTTATCAATAACATTTCAAATATTTTTAATATAAAAATTTTGTATTAAAAATACATGCTTTATATCAAGTATGAAGGATTATCACATATTAAAATAAATACAAGGTTAAAGGATGAGGCAAGTCAATAATGAAAAGACATTTCAAATAATGAGAATTAATGCAAATAATGAGAAGTAATAACCAGAAGTCATTATAATTGGAAGTATTATAATTGGAATTCATTAGTGAGTCATTTATCCACAAGTGTTATTCAGCAGTTTTACCTGAGAGGATCATACCTGTGTATCAGGACACAAGTTACAAAAACTTTCTGTGAGGAGAAAAAATGAGTCACAAAATCCGAATGTAAGATTTATAAATTCTTTATGCACATACTCAACTCCAAATTATCCTTATTTTGCAGAAAACTTTAACTAGGATAGGTATTGTTTTCTATTGTTGTTGGGTGCCATTAAGTCAGATCTGATTCGTACTGACCCTATGTACAACAGAACAAAACACTACTCAACACCGTGCCATGCATACCATCTTTTTATGTTTGAGCCCATTCTTAGAGCCACTGTGTTTCTTCTCATTTTGAGTCATGCCCTGTTAGAAAATAGAGGTCCCAGGGGCTTACTCTGGGCTGGCATTTAGCTCAGTTGGTAGAGCGCTGCTCTGCAGTCTCTGAGGTCCCGGGTTTGATTCCCAGCACCACAAAAATGGGAGAAAGACATGGTAATCCACTCCTGAGGCAATCCCAAAACAATCAGCCATTGAAAACCCTGAGAGGGTTGCTATGAGTCGGACATGACTTGATGGCACCTAACAACAACAACAACAGGGACTTACTCCATTTCTGTCATTAAGGTCTACTCTACTTTGAGGAAGCAACCCTTCCCTAGTCATCTCTTGAATGCCTTCTAGCCCTGGCGGTCACATTTTCTGGCACTGTATTTGACAGCCTTCTTTGCTATTCATAGGTTTTCAAAGGCTAATTGCTTCATGAGTGGGCTGCCAGGTCCTTTCCCCTAGTCTGTTTTAGTCTGGAAGCTCAGCTGAAATCTGTCCACCATGGGTGGTCCAGCTGGAATCTGAAATACTGGTAGTGTAGCTTTCAGCATCACTCAAAATGAGAAGAAACAGTGATAGCAACATTGTTCTCAAACATGCAAGCACCCACAGCATAACAAGCTGACAGAAATGTTGGGTTTCTTGCCATAGAGAATTGAGAGTGACATATGGAAGAATGGAAATTGCTAGAGGGGAATACTTACCATGACCAGTGAATGAAGACTCTGGACGGGGGACTGAATCTTCTACTGAGTGAAATACTCAAAGGAGACAGCATTGTGAGATGATTCTGCCTGGAGCCAATTAGCACTTGAAAAATACTGCTGCTGAAGATCTTTCTTAGTCACCAAAAATTTTACTTATTTTCAGTGTGATAGTCTATAACCATGCCACCATGGTATCTGATCTTGTCAGATCTCAGAAGCTAAGCAAGGTCAGGCTTGGTTAGTACTTGGATGGGAGACTGCTGGGAACAGCAGGTGCTGTAGGCTTGGGAGACGGACCTGGCAACCCACTCCCCAAAACTATACGTCATTGAAAACCCTATGAATTGCAGAGAAGCACTGACATAGTGCTGGGCATGGCACAGCATCAGGGACTGTTTCATTCTCTTGTACATAGGGTTGCTATGACTCAAACTGGAATGGACTTACCCAACAACAACAACAACAACAACAACAACAACAACAACAACAACAAGCTGAGAAGTCGGGGACTTCTGTGGTATCTTTGACATAGCTTTCCATCCTAAATTACTAAAAACAAACAAAAAACAAGTACCTAAAAAAAGATAGATCCTAAGTAGATGTCAGTCAACTATCCAGAATGATGAATTCTGCAATGGTTTTTAATTCTTCTTTATCTTGTTCACAAAACACACCACCCCCTCCCAAGTCATTTTGACCTATAGGTGGCAATATTGGTATTGTTTAAATCAAGCACAAAAAGATGGAGTGAATAAAGGCACATAAAAATTCAATGGCTCATTGAAAAACAGTATTGACTCTGGAATCTATCTTTGATGAACAAAAAGTAACTTGAGAAAGGAGTCAGTTTACCCAACCTATGGAATTGAGATCTTCCTTGCAAAATATTCTCATTGAATTATAGATTTGAATTTGAACAAAAAAGGTCTTTTATTTGTGTCCTGAAAATTGAGTTCCAATATTTTGATTGTTTATAGTGGTTTTTAAAATTGTGAATAAAACTAGCTTTTTAACTTTTGTTTACATTTAAGACTATTAAGAGTAAAACCCAAATTATTTTGTCTAATATATGCCACCAGCAATTGTGTCAGCAACTCCATGGAGGCCTCAGGGACAACTTCTGGCTGTAGTGAGTCTTAGTCCCCAGAATACTCAATACATTTCTCCTGCCTGTTGAGATGATGACTAGGTATGCTGGCTCACATGGTGAAAGGCCCTTCATGCTTCCAGTGCAATGTATTCTAACTCTTCAAGAGCTAAGTTAGGATTGTGGGAAGCTCGTAAACCCATAAGCACGCTAGATCAACATAGAAATCTGTGGCCTCTCTCCTATCACTCCCTAATTCTGGTACCCTCCCCTCTGGTGGATAAGCACAGATTTCTGTTGAGAAATCTTTACGTCTTCCAATCCCTCCCTCCAGTTACTTTTCTACAATTTGTGTATAAATAGTTTTCATTTTATTACAGAATTGTAAAATTGATTATACAATGGTTTTGCTACTCCAGAAACTGATGTGCTCCATTTCTTCAAGTTAATCATCATAGCTCTGAGGAAAATCAGTTTAAATCAATACATTTAAATTTAATAGAAAACAAAGAGGGGTGTGTGTGTGTGTGTGTGTGTGTGTGTGTGTGTGTGTGTGAGAGAGAGAGAGAGAGAGAGAGAGAGAGAGAGAGAGAGAGAGAATGCTGTAGCATAAGACAAATGTTGACAAATTTTGGAAAAATGTAAGTAATATATATAAACAATATATATAAGCAATTTTTCTTACTTTCCAGAACTGACATATTCAATACAATAACTAGGACCCACATGTAGCAATTTAAATTAAATTAAGTAAAATTAGAAACTCAGTTTCTCAGTCACGTGAGCCATATTTCAAGGGCTGAAAATCCACACATGGCAAGTGTGTTGGATAGTGTGGATACAGAACCTTCTCACCATCACAGAACGTCCTATAGTATAGGATGCTCCACAGGATGCATTCTGTGGGTGATGATCCTCTCATCCCCTCAGTTATCTACATAAAACCCTGTAGGGAAGAGGCATCCTAAAAGTAATTGCTGATTAAAAATATAAGAAGGAAGTTGTAGAAAAAATGTGAAAACTTTCAGGAACTGATTTGGATTGGGTTTCTTAGTACAGAAAATGTGTAGTATCGTAAAAGAAGCACATGTAAAATACAGATGTCTAATATCTTTCTTTGGGGCTGGGATTTAGCTCAGTTGGTAGAGCATCGCAGAGGTCCCGAGTTTGATTCCCAGCACTGCAAAAATGGGAGAAGGACGTGGCAACCCACTCCCAAGGCAATCCTGAAACAATCTGCCATTAAAAATCCTATGAGGGTCGCTATGAGTTGAACATGACTGGAGGGCACCTAACAACAACAACAATATCTTTCTTCAGTGTTGGCCTCTAGTCTTTGGCTTTCCTTTCTTAACCCTTATAAAGTTATCATGGAAAAATCCTCCGTCCAGACATATATGCTGCAAAGGACCAAGTTAGTCTTAACAACAGACTTCCAAGCATACTCCAAAGATTGCCCTGGCATGTGTTCTATGCTATACTCTTTAATTAACATTAATTAATTCACTCCTTTTTGTGTTTTCAGTTTGCCTAGATAAGCCATTATAAATTAGAAAATGTAACATGTTCAGGTTATAACTTAAAGGGTACTCAGCTGATAGCTAATTAGCTTGATTTAGGAAGGATAAACCAAAAGAATGAATTTTTAATGCCAATTTAAAGGACATTAGTTGCTATGGGCAGAATGATTAAAATGCCACTGTTTAAAGCAGAAAAATTAGAGTGTGGCAGCAATGGTAGCCACAGACTTTCTGTGGTTTTCCCATATTGGTTTTCATATTGTAAGATCACCAGCTTGCATAGAAGCCTGATGATTTCTGGAGAGTTATTTTGGTCTGACCAGAATATATCATTGGTCAACCTGAACATTCTTATCTTGTATCATGGTTCAGTCAGTTTCTCCATAGGAATGCGATATAGCAGAGGAAGACTTTGGAAAGACATAAATTTGCCTGGTTTGATGCATTCATGATAAGCACCAGAGGCTTGACACTGGACCATCCTTCAATGCCTATCTAACAAGCACTAATGAAGCTCTCACTAGATGCTGATCACTGTCTTATGCATTTTCTAAGTGGTGACTCAGTTAACTCTCATCCCAAATCTGTGAGTTTTCTATTGTGACCTTTCTCATTTCTCAGGCAGAAAACTGAGCCATAGAGAATATAAGCGATATACTCCAGATCACACAAGTGGTAGTTGTCAAATCACAGATTTGAACCTCAAAAATCTGTCCTTAGTATTGTAAACTAGATAATAATTCCAACTGGGGAGATTATTAGCAGCTAAGATGGGCTTTTGGTTAACATTAAACACACCATTATTCTCACCCAAAGGTTTTCACCAACAGTGCCAGCATCGCTGAGAAGCACTAGAATGGATCATGAACATAGGAAGAGGAGGACCACTTAGTCTATGTTTAAAGATTCTCACTGGGAATCAGCGAGATGTCTCTAACGCTGCCAAGTGGTTAGCAGAAAAGCAAGGCATAAAACTTAAAACAAGGGTACTTCTTTTTATTCAATCATTCAAAAGTTAAAAAAATAAAACATTTACAATAAGTGTTAATCTGGCTGCTGGAAAGACTTGGATGAAAAAGGCACCATCCTTACTCACTAGGAACTTAACCTCTGGAGAGGCAAAGGACATTGACAAAGGAAAACTGCTACCGGATGAAAACTTCAAAGAAAGAATGTTATACCAAGTCTTAGAAGGGAAAAAGACAGAGCTAGCTACCCCAGATCCTGCAGTGAAGAGCAGAGTTTAGAAAGGCTTCAATGATGGTGATATTTGCACTGAGGTGGGAAGAATACAGAACGGGGAGATTGCAAAGGCTCTTAACCTGGGCACGACTGACATGTTGCACTGGATAATTCTTTGCTGTGGAGAACTGGCCCATTCTTAGGAAGATATCAACCAGCTGCCCTGGCCTTTGTCCACTAGATGCTGGTAGTGCCTTTCCCCAGGTTATGACAATAAACAATATCTTGAGATGTTGCCAAGTATCTCTTGAGGGACAACATTTTTCCAAGTTGAGAGCTACTAAGGGGGAAAGAGTGACAGCTGTGTGGAGAGGGTGGAGCAAGAAAGAAATCCATCAGGACAGGGTCACATAGGAACCAAAGCCTGGATGTGAACAAACCTATAAGTGAAGCTGCTGGGACAGGAGCTGAGGTGGAGTGTGGTGGTGAGGTATCTCGATGGTGACAAGGGAAAAAAAACTGTGTAGGGACTTGGAGAGAACCCACAGCAAGCTCACAAGGGCAGGAGATTGAACTATAGATGGCTCTGAAATACAAGAGAGAGTGACGCTGCATTGGCTGACTTTGCCAGGAAAGGAGCCACATGCTCCTGGAAGGCAGGCTGAAGGCGGCACACGTCCGCTAGACTTTCGCCTGTGGCATTAGGCACAGTCCAGCAGGAATGCTGGAGTGGCCCTCAGCCTTTAAGCCAGGCCTGCAGAGAACCTGAGGCTGTGTGATGGGGGATCTCCAAATCTGAAAGCACAGGGAGAGTCTGCAAGGAGTCAGTGAGAACTGAAAATCTTTAATGAATATGCATTCTGTTTAAGAATCTTTTTGCCCAGCATGGTGGTGCACGCCTGGAATCCCAGGGACTTGAGAGACGGAGCCAGGAGGATCCCAAGTTCCAGGCTAGAGGCAGCCTGTGAAACTCAGTGAGTCTCTGACTCAAAATAAAAAATAAATAAATGGGTTAGGGGAGCAACCCAATGGTAGAGCACTTACAAAGTATGTGCAAGGCCCTGTGTGCAGCCCCCAAGTACTGGGGGAAAAAAAAGAATGTTTTCCAAGATAACTGATTAAAAGTCTACTTAATGCTTCCATCCAACCTTTTTATTCTTATTTTGTCTTGCATTACATTCTCAGCATAAATGAAAACTTGTTGGACTTTTTCTTCTTAATTAATAGTAGTCACTGTGATCTTTATGGTGATGTTACTAAAAGGTAATATAATATATGACCTTTAATAATCCTTGATCAGGTTAAATGGTCCAACTACTTCATTTCTGTTCCATTTTTTGGTCTCACTTGTAAAGCTAGAAGTCTACTATAGATTTTGACAACACTATCATTTTTCATCTTCTGCCATCATTCAAAAATATTGGTAATCCTTTTCTTTCCCTGAGAAACATGACAACCTGTCTTTCTAGACTTATGTCTGAAAACAACTGATTCTTTCTAATAATATCTCAAACATGTATCTAATGTTTAATACATACCAAACAATATTCAGCCCTTCAAGACCTTCCCTATATGAGAAGTGTTTTGATCTTAGGGCATGGAGTTTTTCCAAATATGTTAGCAATCATTTTCTTTTACTTTGAAATTTACTTCTACATTCTGAGGAGTTAATTTGATAGAATTTTGACATTCAACTAAAAGAGATTTTATATACATATGACATAACCCTTTTAGTAATTTCTAAACTTGGAAGACAGATTATAATTTTAGCTATCGAGAATGCTTCTCACCAAAGTAGCAAGAAAGAAAAACAAAATGGGATTTTCAAAGAGGAAAACGTATTTGTTCTCAGATTTGTGTACACATTCTGTTAAAGACTCACATCTTTTTGACCTCTTTAAAGCAGGAAGCCATTTAGGCTCCCTTATCAAATATCTGAACCACACAGGCTCACAAACATAGCCTTTGAGTCCCAATGGGTCAAGAAATTCAGTGATTTGAAGAAAAAGACCAATGCTCCAGCTCAGATGTGTTCAAAAGGGCTGGAAAGAAATGCTGGAAGGGTTGCCCTCTCTTCCTATGATACATCACAACTTCTGGGAGGAAATCAAGAACGGAAACTGGGCGACCATGATGATGAGTCATAAGGAAGCATTATGGAGTCAACAGCTGCAGAACAATGGGAATTCTGAACGGCTATTTTTGTTTGGTTTCAACAATTAATTGAGCCTGGTGGAACTGACAGAGTTCTCTGCCTTCTCTCAATCTTCTCTTACTAAAAGTGGAAAGTTTCCATGCCAAAAAAATAGTTATCTCTTTCCTGCTTAAGAATGATAAAAATGCCACTATGCTCTTTTATCTTCATGTGCTTATTTCAAAATGAGCCTATTACAAATATAAAAGTATTCAAACCTACAAAAATGACAAGAATCTGCTGTTGGGTTTCCACAGCTGCTGTTTTGCTGTGGTTTAAAACTGAATTTGGAATTGTAATATCTCCTGGACCTCCCTTGGCAGTAGGTATGGAAGAGCATAGCCAAAGGCCTTCAGGACCAGATGGCTTGATAGCTGCCTTTATGTTTTTTGATTTTGCTTTTGTTTTTATGATTCCAGATGGCACCACTGCAAAAATAAAAATTCACCCAGGAAGGATTTGGGTACCCCTAAATTTTTCCCGGTATGTTTCAAACTGCCTCACGATGGAAGCAAATGGAAACTTTACACTATTGAATGAGAAAAAATTTTGTGCAGACTGGTGAAACTCATGAGAAAATTGTGGCCAACTCACTGACCCTTGGACACACTTTTTCTAGGGTTGGTGGTATCTTCCCAATCAACAATGGTTCCCTCGGGCCTGTGGTTCTCTTACCTGAAGGAAACTGAAGATATCCATGCTTCAACTAAATGGGCACAGATACTAAAGATGGGTACCATGATTTTGATAGGCCCATACTACTAATTAATGCCAAGAGAATAATGGTCAGCTTTGGGTGCATTCTCTTAAAGGGGCTATTTCAAAGTTACAGAAAGGTGGAGACAACTGGAAGAGTTTTATAACCCTGAGCATGAGTCATGACATCCGAGTGGGAGGAAGATATGAATAGGCAAGAATGAGTGGGAATATAGGCTGGTCACATGGGATGGAGAAGTTGGGGAAAACAATGAATGGGACATGGACAAAAGCAGGAAGAACTCCCGTGAACTGCTCCTCACCTGAGCGCCTTCTCTAACTCTGCTCTAGCTTCTCACCTCTGGAATTCAAACAAATTGTTCTGATCTCTTTCCCCAAATATTCCAGTGTAAGCACAAAAATCATGCCATTTCTACTGGCCATTTGCAGCTTTGGGGCTAAGCATTTATCCTAGTTAATTGTCTTTCTTTGGGGCATATTATATTTTACTATTAAATATAATCTGATGTGATGGCAGGTGATCCATGCAGTTTCTTGGAGTTTAACTTTTAACAGAGCATGGAAAATACTTTCAAAAGTCAGAGTTCATTTCCCTCCATGGGTACGGAGCTGAAAAATCTGGTCCATCAGCTACTACTATCCGGACTCCTTAGAGATGGCTTGTCTCTCCATAGCTTGGTTTTAACTTGAGCTATTCCAATGCATTCTCTATTTGCCATTTTCTGTAGCTATGATCATTTAGAAATTTATATTATTTTCCTAGACAACCATTTACACAGCCAAAGTGCAATTTTACTTGAAATATTCTGACCTCAGGCTGATGTGCACAGTGTTGATCATCAGTGGTTGTGGGGTGTGTGTGTGTGTGTGTGTGTGTGTGTGTGTGTGTGATGGAGGGAGCGAAAGCCAATGCACAGGGGGAAATAGATCTTAGGAAGCAATTATTTCAGGACCAACAAGGTTTAAATTAGATTAAGTAAGTGATATCCTTACATTGTTTCTGGTATGTAAATGATCCTGAGTATTGCTTGCTCTGTTGCTGTTATTAGTCCCCCACAGGTTGCCCTGCATAACAATGTGCAAGTCATCATATTGTCTTGAAAAATCAGCAAGAATTTTATCTACAGAGTTTACCTGTTTATGATTTTTGGGATTTGTCAGTTTTGTTTATTTTTATTTTTATTTTTCTGTGGTAGTAGGGGCTGAACCCAGGACCTTATGCATAAATTTTGCATGCAATCTACCACTGAGCTGCACCTCTAGCCCTTTTTTATTTTTTACGTTGAGAAAGGGTCTCTCTAAATTATGCAGGCTGCCTCTGGCCTCAAACCTGCAATCCTCCTGCCTCTGCCTCTGGAGCCACTGGGATTACAGGCATGCTGTACTGTGCCTGGCTGACTTGACAGTTTTAAATAATACAATTTAATTCGTAACTATTCCAGTAAAGCAATGGTGAGTTGATGGTATTTCTTGCCTTTTTCTTTCCCTTCTATTCACATTTTTGGTACTATTTATACATTTTCAGATGACATTTGTTTCACTTTTAACCTGTTTAATCCTAGATGTGTTTTAAGTATATTAACATCTTATCACCTGTCCTTTCCTGAACATCTTCTATCATATTTTAGTTAGTTGGGCTTCATCTCTTAATAGTATTCCTGGGAAGGGCATGTGTGGATGATGTTCCTCGATTCTTGCAGCTGGGTCTGAAGAAGAGATGTTTTTTATAGGTTTTACATGTGTAGGGCAGTGTGATTGGGAATGGAAGGCATGGCTTGTACTTGTCTTCCTGACATACTTTGCTTTATTTCCATAGAAGTGACTCTTCACTGTTCTGGTAGGAAATTGCTGTGGAGAGTCTGACATCACTTTGGTTTCCTTTCACCTAAACTTACCTGGATATTTTTTTTCTTGTTGCCCAACCATTCTTTATCTTTGAAATTAGATGTCTTTTCAGCTTATGTCTCCATAATACGAACTATCCTGTTTTGTAGTGTACCCCAGCCTTAGGTTTTAGGTTCATATTTATAAGATGATTCAAGTCTTCTTTTGCATAAGTTTTCCTGAAATGTATTTTTAGTTCCTTTCACTGTTTAGTTTTCTGTGGGGTTCCTATTAGGTAGGTATGATACCTCCCATATTTTAAAAATCTTTCTTTCTGCCTATTTTCACATTTTTCATCCAGATTTCTTATTGTGTTCTCTGTGGCATCAATATTTCTTCTGATCCTGTAGTTTAGTCTCTATTTCTGAAATAATTCTTTTTATCTTCCATGTTTCCCTGAATTTGACCAGTTTCCACTTTGCTACAGTATGTCCGGCCATTAGCTTCTCTTGTCCACATGCACCACCCACAGTCCTCATATGTCCTTCATGGCTCTAATTGCTTCTAGACTAACAGTGAAACAGCACGTTGTAATTTTTACCCTTTTGTGGCAACATTTTTCTGTTTTCCCTGAAAATAAAATGTGTTTATTTTGCCATGATTCCTTGTTTTTTATAGGACTGTTGAAAGGACTGTCTTAGTTTTTTAGTGCTGCCACTAAAAAGTACGGCAAAATGGTTGGTTTAAAACAAAGCTCTGGTATTTACTGTTTCCCAGTCCTGGAGACTGAGAGTAAAAAATCAAAATGTCAGCAGAGCTACGTGGCCTCTGAAGCCTCATAGGGACACTCCTTCCATGCCTGCTCTGAGCTCCCAGTGCTTTCACAATAACCCTTAGCATCCTTTACTTGTAGCTATAGCACTTCAATCTCAGTCTCCATTGTCACCTGGCATTGTCCTCTGACATCCCTATGTCTCTTCTCACAAAGGTACCAGCTGCATTGATCAAGAGTAGGGAAGCATAGGGAGGGTAAGGGGAACCTATATGAATAATGTTTATCAAAATGCATATATGGAAATGTCACAATGAAAAGCATGTCAAAATGAATCACATTAAGATGTACATTAAAAATTTCCAATAAAAAAAGAGTATGCGCTATTGCAGTCCAACCTCATCATGATTAAGTGTATCTGCAATTACTGCATTTCCAAGTAAATTCACATTTTGAGGTATTGAGGGTTAAGACTCATTTTTATATTGTCCTGGAAGGGGTGGAGAGGCACAATTGAACCCCTAAGAAGATGTTGTAGGGTATTCTTGTTACTCAGATTTCAATGAATTGAATTTCCCAAATAAGGTGTTAGCAGGAAACTTGTGGGGACAGGAGTAGGGATACAAAATAGGTTTCCAGGAGTCTGGGGCTCCAGAGATGGATCGTTTCATTGTGATGTGTAGCCCTGTCTCCTGTACCTAGCAGACCTAACTGGAGGCTGCAGCTCCTCACTGAGCACTGCTACCAACTGCACTCCTTTCAATTTGGCTTTTGAAAGGTGATACTTTCTCAGATCTCGCATGGGCAGGATCTTAGGGGACTTTTAGTGCCTTATGTCATGGGTCCTCTTGTGTCTGTCAGCTTGTGCTGAGGGAGATTCCATGTTGCTGTGATGCTGTGAGCGTTGGTCACCCAGGATGGACAAGTTTCAGCTGAGCTTCCAGACTAAGACAGACTGGGGAGAAGGACCTGGCAGGCCACTCTCAAAAAAATAGCCATTGAAAATTTTATGAATACCAGAGAAGCACTGCCAAACACATTGTTATTGTTAGGTGATTTTGAGTTGGGTCTGACTCACAGCGACCCTATGAACAAAGAAAACAAAAAACAAAAAACAAAAAACCACTGCCCCAAATTGTGCCATACCCAGCACTATGTCAGTGCTTCTCTGGTATTCAAAGGGTTTTCAATGGCTGATTGTGCCAGCATTGTTTCAGGAGTGGGCTGCCAGGTCCTTCTCTCAGTTTTTATGGTGCTGGGGATCAATCTCAGGGCCTCAGAGAACACAGAGCAAATAATCTACCAACTGGGCTAAACCCCAGCTCACTGTCAAAAAGAAAAAAGCCAGAAAATGAGCTCCCCAGGCTAAAAGGCATTCAAGAAATGACTAGGGAAGAGTTACCTCCTCAAAGTAGAGTTGACCTTAATGAATGAAATGGAGTAAAGCCCCTGGGACCTCCATTTGCTGATATGACACCATTCAAAAGAGAAGAAACACAGTGACTGTAACAGTATATTCAAACATATAAAGAACACAGCCTTCAATATGGATTATGCCTCAACATCAAGAAAATAAAATCCCTTAAAACTGGGTCACTATGCAACTTCATGATAAATGGAGAAAAGATTGAGGTTGTCCAAGATTTTGCTTTACTTGGTTCTACTATCAACACCCATGGAAGCAGCAGTTAAGAAATCAAAAGACACATTGCATTGGGGAAAGCTGTTGCAAAAGACCTCTTTAAACTGTTGAAAAGTAAAGATATCACATTGGAAATGAAGGTCTGCCTGACTCATGCCATGATATTTTCAGTTGCATCATATGTTTATGAAAGCTGGATGTTGAATAAGGGATATAGGAGGAGAACTGATGCTTTTGAATTGTGGTGCTGGAGATGAATATTGAATATACCATGGACTACCAAAAGAACCAGCAGATCCATCCTAGAAGAAGTGCAACCAGAGTGCTCCTTGGAAGCGAGGATGGCTAGATTGTGCCTGGTGTATTTTGGACATGTTGTGAGGAGGGACCAATCCCTGGAGAAGGATGTCATGTTTGGGAGTGTGGCAGATGAAAAAAAAAAAAAAAGGAAAACCTTCAACTACATGGATTGATACAGTGTCTGCAACAATGGGCTTAGACATAAAAAGATTGTGTGCCTGGCACAGTGTTGAGTGTTTCATTCTCTTGTACATAGGGTCACTACGAGTTGTACCTGACTTGACGGCACCTAACAACAACAACGACAACAAATTTTACTAAAGATATATCTTATAGGCTCCCTTTGCCCCTTTCCCTCCTACTTCCCCTTTTTGCTTTCCTGGCGAAGGGAGTAGATTTGCCGCTAAATTATTATTGTCCTCCCACTAGAACAAGGAGTCCTTGAGTAGGGTTTGCTGGCAATATGAATCCTTGATTCCTCTCCTGCACCCATTTCCTCTTTCTCCTCCTCCTTCCATTTTTTTTTTCTTCTGAAAATTGGAATGCTCAAGTTGGAGCCAGAGTATAATTGTTTTTTATCAGCATTGCCCAACAAAAATTTCAGCAGTAACAAGAATGTTCTTTTTCTGTGTGGATAACCACTGCCCAATGTGACTACTGAGCACTTGAAATAAGACTAATGTGCCTGAGACACTGAAATTTCAATTTAATTAACTTAAATTGAAATAGCCATGCATGACTGGTGTTTACTATTGAAAAATGCAGTTTTAGACAATGAGGGGTGGTAGAAGCTTGGAGAAGGAGAGAGGGAAGGGGAAAGGAGGACACCATAGAACATGGTGTGATAGAACAAAAAAGAGAGATTGATATCTAGTCGTGATTTTATTTATCTAATATAAGATATCAAATCTCCACCCATCTCTTCTTCTCAACTGAAAGTAAAATTTCTGTTTCTTAGTAATACCTTTCAAAAAATATTTCCTTCTGGTGAATGAAGAGTAATGGTGAGTTATACTGCAAAGTTGCTGTGAGGTTGTGCATTTGGGCCTGGTCACAGTAGGGCAATAATATTACCTGATTGTTGTTATGAAATTTTTATTGTCTCATTGGAAATGGAATGCTTGCAAGTGAGAAGGCAAAGATTAACCACTAATTTTTAAGTTTCTAAAGTTAAAATGAAGAAAATATATGTCTACAAAAAAGATTAGAGGACTTTTGCACTTTTGCATACAAGAATTACATCATAGAAAAGAAATAATGATGAGAATATAACAGCTATCTCCCAGAATAAGGAAGTTCAGGAAACATGATCTTTTCAGTGTTAAATGGACAAACAAGTATTTCCATCATTGTGATTTAGGCACTTTGGACTCAGAACTACTATGTAGAGCGCTGTGGTTTGTAGAACCCTGTAGTTATTACAGTAATGACATGATAATCTTTGCTTCTTTTCTGATCATGGGTAAGTAGAAGACAATCTCATGGTACGTGAGTGATGAGTTCATCTGAAAATCAAACTTTTAAAAATAGTCTGAAACATATAATCACAGATGTAATGATATTTGGCACCCAAATCATGTACCTACCAAATAATGTATTACAGCTACTGATCCATGTACACCATGATACAGTTCATCAGACCTTGAAAATATATACCAGCCACGTGGTTCCTACTTATTTTTGTACAGCAAGTCTTCATTTACAGGGTGCATTCCATATCAGCTCACACAATCAGCTGTTGCTGAAAACAAACCACCCCACTGATGTATGATACATGGTTAAGTTAGTGTTGCCTTGGTTTGCTCTAGGTTGGCATTGTACCTGTGCTGTTACACAAATAAAACCATATCTATCAGACTAATTCTCTGTTTTATAATAGAAGTGTAATGCAATTGTTTTCCATTGTCAATATCATACACACATGTATACTCACATCTGGATCAAAATACACAGCATTTTATGAAAGTTGGACTGTTTTTACCACTAATGATATATTTTGGAGTTTCTTTTTTAAAGGTTTCCTCATGGTTCTGCTTTATTTCTATGCCAGTGCTTTCCACAATGACAGCCTCACACTTTCTGAAAAGATTTGTTTGTTCACACCATGGAAATGCAGAAGAGGAATAACTGCTATAAGTTCTAGTCATCCCTATGCCCCAGGGTTGCCAAATCTAAGTAGGTTTCATTAGCCACTCCTGGTTCTCAAGGACCAGTCAGCCAGTCTGCTTGAATTTTCACTCAATTCCTCCAGCAGATAGATGTATAGATGGCAGACATCTTCATAATATCCTTGAACTGTGGAGAAATAGGTCATGAACCATATTTCACATAAATTCTAGGCAGTTTAATGGTACTAAAGATCATTTGATTCCATTTGATGAACTAACTCTGAATGTTTCTATCAATTTAAACTGTATTAAAACTCACTATTCTGGAACTTGTAACCAACTGAGCCACAGGTACAAAGCCCTAGTCCCTTTAGCAAAAATAAGAGAACAACTAGGGTATGTGTGTTATGAATGGGGCATAGACTTTGGTGGGACTGACATGGCTGTCTTAGTACTCTGTGCTTTGAATTTAGTCATATTATTTTAGTCGGGTTGTTGGATTTTAAATTCAGCCACTCAGAAAAGGGAATATTCAAGCAATGCTCCCCAATTTTGGCATAAAATAAAACCTGGTAATTCAGACATCCTTAATTTGCATTTTTGAAATTCTTCATTTAGGATTTGAGCTGTGTTTACTTTTTCATCTTGTAGGAGATAAAAGTTAACAAAAAAAATGTGAAAACCTACTTGAGAATTGGTAAAAATAATAAGGAAAAAACTTAAGAATATTAATTTTAATCAATCTTTTACTAAAGCTGATCTGTCTCATACTTCTGGACGCAAAGTTCTTCTATTGTGTCCTACATCCACAGGTTTGGTATTTCTTGGCATACTAGCTTCTTCCCCTCTGCCTCTTCCACCCAGTGGGATCTATTAAAACTCACCTATTTCTGACCTTTTGCTCTCAGACAAGTTTCTTGAAACCTAGGCCTCTGCACACCCTCTTAACTCCCTGTTCACCCATCAGCTCACTGCAGCCCAGCTTCATTTGCCATTCTTCCTCATTTAAGTCCCAGATAATATTGTTGATACCAAAGCCAATATAAAAGGTTTTATATGATTAGATGTGCTTCCAGTAGCTCACACAATGTATTTGTAGCACCCTCTCAAAACTTTTTTCTCTTAGGAACTTTAATTCTTTGCTTAAATCTTTCCATAAATTGTCATGTTTATAGAAAATTACTAGTCTGGATCATAGTCATGTTCAAGCTCCTTATTATTTCTTCAGTTTCATCTTTTGCCACTCTCCCTAACAACCTCTAACTCTACCTCCATACTTGATGTAACCACCAAACTGATGCTGTAAGTCTTTCTCTCTCTCTCTCTCTCTCTCTCTTTCTCTCTCTCTCTCTTTCTCTCTCTCTCTCTTTCTTTCTTTCCTCTTTCTCTCTCCTTCTCCTCTTTCTATTGGTGCTGGGGATCAAACCCAGGCCCCCTGTGCATGCTGAGCAAGTACTCTACCTTTGGATATACTCCAGCAGTTTTTATAGCAATTATACTTAATCAATCAATTAGTGTTCTACCAATTACTTAGAGAAGAGTATCAACATTTCCAACTATGATTAAAATTTGTTCACTTTTCCTTCTAGGTACCTCAGTTTTAATTTAAATTTTGAAATTCTGTACTCAGACTCATACACATCTGCTGCTGTTGTTTTTGGGTGCCTTTGAGTCAGGTCAGACTCATAGTGACCCTATATACAACAGAATGAAACACTCCCTAACACTGTGTCATGCCTGGCACTATGTCCTTTTAATTCTTCCATCATTATAAAATGTCTCACTTAACCTCTAGTATTTTCCTTGTCTTAAAGTCTATTTTGTCTGTTATACTCATATCATATTTCTTCTGCTTACTATTCAAATTATATATATTTCTCCATGTATTCCTTTCAATTGACATTTACCCTTATGTTTAATAACATGTCTTCTACACAACATATAATTAGGGCTTACTTCTTATTCAGTCTTAAAAATGTTGCTTTTCAATTTGAATATTTAGCTTATTTTCCTTCCTTCTTTTAGTTAATAAAATCTTTTTCCTATATTTTTCTATTGTCTCTTAAGCTATACATCTTAGCATTTAAAAATTATTGTTGAAGAGACAAAAATATGAATACTAACCTGTTGCATTATATTAAGAGTTAATATTGTACCACATATTATATATCGTTCTATTTACTGCTATCATTTTTGTGCTATTGTCATATAGTGTGCATATCTATTACATGTTATAAACTCCACAATAGAATATTTTAGTTTTCTTTAAATAGGTACATATATTTCAAAGAAATTATGTAAAAAGTATATTTACATACACATTTCCTTATCTGTTTTTCTTTAAGACCTGTAATCCTGTGCTTCTGTCTGGTGTCATTTTTGTTCATCTTGAAGTAATTTTTAAATGCTAAGATGTATAGCTT
>VMDO01017420.1:0-44848 GCA_007922755.1 Pedetes capensis | reverse complement strand
ATTAAGGAAATCTTTTCCAATGCCTATATGATGGAGTGTATTGCCTATCTTGCCTTCTATGAGTTTTAAAGTTTCTGGTTTTATGTTGAGATCTTTTATCCATTTTGAGTTAACTCTCATGTATATTGAGAGATGCGGATCCACTTTCATTTTTCTGCGTGTGGATGACCATGTTTCCCAGCACCATTTGTTGAAGAGGTTGTCCTTTTTCCAGTTTACTTGCTTTGCTCCTTTGTCAAAAATAAGGTGGCTATAGGTGTGTTGAGGTATATCTGGGTCCTCTACTCTGTTCCAGATGTCTTCGGGCCTATTTTTGTGCCAGTACCAAGCTGTTTTTGCAACCACTGTATTGCATTAAATCTATAGATTGCTTTTGGTAGGATAGCCATTTTTACAACATTAATTCTCCCTATCCAGGAGCAGGGGAGGTCTTTCCATTTTTTAGTGGAGCCAGGACATTATTTACCACGATGGATACCTATATGTGATGGCTGTGGTGACAGAGATGGGTACTACATATAGACCTCAATACATGGCCTCCTGCTTTACCAGGTTATTTTAGCTAGTGTGGCCTCTGGAGTTCCCAATTTCAGCAGCAGCAACGCACGTGCAATTATCATTTTTTATAATGATCATTTTGGCATTATTAATCAAATTTTAAATATATATATAACCTTTAAATGATCAGATTCACTTCTAGGAACATAGATCAGGAGAATACTTATGGAGTATGCAGAAAATTTCACAGGGTATATGTTGACACATCATATGCAAATAAAATTGTCTCAAAAGTTGTTCAATTGTTCATAGGCATTTGTAGGTTTTTTTTTTCTTGGCTTTATGATTTCCTTTTTCCCTCTCTCCTTCTATTCCCTCTTTTTCCTTCTCCTCTCCTTTTGTCTTACCTCTGTTGTTCTGCTTTTCTTTTTATATTGATGAAGAAAAAAAAACTTTTAAAACACATGAAGGTTGATAGCTTACCCTAGGCAAGTTTAAATGCAATAGAATTTTAGATACCCTCCTTTTATCTTTATATATGCTGCTGAAAAACATAAACTAGGGGAGATAAATACTTGGAAGACTTTCCTTAGGCTGTGGTGAAACTTTCTGGGGCAGTACTTTAGGAAAATATAATTTCATGAAAATATGTTGCATAAAACTTGTGTATACGAAGAATGAAAAAAAAAATGATTTAAGCCCAGGGCCTTGGAAAGGAGGTAGGAAATCCTGAGAAATTTTGAATTGTGGGTTCAGCTTTGCTTGAAAGGAATTTTCCAACTGAAACCAATTTTTATCCTCATTAAGGAAGGGAACTGCAATTCAGAGAAAAGCATTTAATTATGAATGTTAAATCAGGAAGGACTTGTCTGTATCCTGTTAACAATCACAGGACCAGGTGATAGTTGTGGTCTGTCTTAAGCAAATACATTCTAGTTTTCTTATTCTCAAAATAAAATGTTGAGGTCATTTTTATTTTGCAAATAATAAAATTATAATATATCTGCTTAAATCAGACCACAACTATCACCTGGACCAGTGCTTGGTAGCAGAATATGGTCTTCACTTTCTTCTTATTTTAATCCAATTTCTGTACTACAGCAGTTTTTGAAAATCTTCTCTGCCTATTTCTGATAATTTCCCTAATTTATTCTTAAAAGAGTTCTATGAATTTTACTTGATTGAAAAGAGCAATCATTGTTTAAATGTGTTATCTGAGAATGAATTCTTAGTTTTAGGAATCACACAAAAAAGTAGAAATCGTGTCCCTTTTACTTTCTGGAAAATAGGAAAAATTAGATCTTTTGAAAAGGGAAGAGAATGACTAACCTCATTAGTTTATGATTCATTATGTCACTGCTTTCTGTATAAAAAAATTAAGATCTTATTTATTAGCAATTGTCAGATCTAAGATTTTGCTCTTGACTTATGATAGAATCTGGACAGTGCCAGCATATTTAATTATGAACTCTGTATTTTCTTTGTGGATTACCCATTAGATGGCAATATTATCATTTATACTTAGGTTTGGATCTACTTCTACACATTATTGAGAAAAATAATTTCTTTTGTATTTTCATAGTTCTAAAATATGATTTATGGTGGAATGGTACCTCACAGCTAAGGGTGATTGTGTAAAAAAGAATGCTCCTGTGTGGGTGTGCACATGCTGGGTTTGAAAATCATCTTAAGTTCATATTTCTTTACAAGGCTTTGAGTGCTTTAATGTTTTTAAACTAAAATTCAAGTGGTTAATACAGGCTAGGTAATTTTTCTCAAAATGTAGGCAATTCAGGAAGAGATATGTGATATGAAAGTGGGAATTCTAGTTTATGGTATATTATTTCACTCAGTAGGAATGCAAAAACACTTACATTATTATTATTATAAACAACAGTAAAAGGTCACACAATTCACAACAGTCAAGCACTGTTTCCAGTAACATGCCATTGCATACCACTACTCTATTCCATGGTCTATTTTTTAAGTATTCACCCATTGAAGGCTGAGTTCTTTCCAGTTGGGGACTATTATACATTAAAGCTGTTGAATATCTATGTACATGTTTTTATGTGAAAACAAGTATTTTTTCTTATAGTTAAGTCCCCAAGAATATAATTGCTAGGTCATGCAGGAACTACAATTAATTTTTTTAGAGAAATTACCAAATTAGTTTTCAAGGTAGCTAAACCTTTTAACATTCCTCATGGCAAGGAATAATTGATCTGGTTCTTATGTATCTTTGACAGCATTTGGTGGTGCTACTTTTTTAAAACTTTTAGCCATTCACTTCCTAATAGAATAATGTTGTTTACCTTTTCACATATTTACCTTTTCACATATTGATTTGCTTATTGAATATATTCTTTGGTGAAATAACTTTACACATCTTTTCTCATGTTTTAATCAAATTGTTTGATTATTATTGTTGAGTTTTAAGAATTCTACATAATTCTATATACTACAGTCACTTGTTTAATATACAATTCATAAATATTTGTTTCCATTCTGTTGCTTTTCATTCTTTAAACAAATTCTTATGTAGAGCAAAAGTTTTTGACACAAGCCACTTTATCAATTTTCTTTTCCAAGATTGTGCTTTATGTGTAAAGCATAAGAATGCTTTAGCCATAGATCTTAAAGATTTTGAACTATTTTATTTCTGGAAGTTTTATAGTTTTATGTTTTATATTTAAGTCTATTATCCATTTTCAAGTAATATTTCTATAAGATGTGTGACTTAGGTTGAAATTCTTCATTTGTCTGGCTTTCATTTGCTCCAACACCATGTGTTGAAAAGGTTATCCTCAACTGAAATGTTGTTGAATACATATTTTTTAAATAAACAGTTGTTAAAGGAGATATAATTATAGGGAAAATAAATGAAACTAAGAAAAATAAAATGTTAGAGAATTATCTGGGCAAAATATAGTGAAATGGTTCAGGGTCAAGAGAATATTTTTATATCATGCCAGCTTGTGTTCTTTAGGAGAGCTAAAGAGAAAGAAAAGAAAAATAATGCATTTGAAGGGAACTAATCAGGAAGAATTAATTATAGAAGACAGTAGAGAAAAAAGGATATAAAAACCATAAAACTACAATCTATTGAAAAATATACCTTCAGGGAGCCATCAAGAATTCTGGAGGGGATAGGGGAGCAGGTGTCTTCCTCCACGTGGCTCATCAGATTTTTTTTTTTTTAACATATTGGGGATTTGAGCTTAGGATCTTGCATGTGCTAGGCAAGTGCTACACCTCCAGATCATTTTTTATTTTTTATTTTGAGACAGGATCTCTCAAGATGCACAGACTCCCCCTGGCCTGGATCCTGTGATCCCCCTCCTCAGTCTCATGAGTCACTGGGATTAGTGGTGTGCACTGCAGCACGTGGGCTCTCATTTTCTCAAATTATCTATAGGCATAAAAAGACTCTAAAATATAAGTAAAATAAAGAATAGTGACTATTACTGAACGTAATCCACGTTTAAACAAAATATTACATAACTTGAAGTCCCCTCTTCCTTGCCTAGCTCCTCTCTTTATTATCTGACTGATAAAAAAGTCACTATCCTAAATTTTGAGTTTATTATTCCTTTGTCTTTCATCATAATTTTATAAAAATATGTAAAGGACCTGAGTTCAAATCCCCAATATGTTAAAAAAAATCTGATGAGCCACTTGGAGGGAGATACCTGCTCATTTATCTCCTACAGAATTCCTGAAGGCTCCCTGACGGTATATTTGCTCCTAAACTATATATAATTCAACTTTATATGTTTGTGTTGGAATTATGCAGACTTTATCCTACTGTAATTTGTAGTTTTCAATCATTACTAAGTTTTTAGGAGCCATTCATACTGGTGTGTTTGTTGTTGTTGTTGTTAGGTGCCATTAAGTCAGTATCTGACTCATAGCGACCCTCAGAGGGTTTTCAATGGCTGTGTCGAGATTGCCTTGGGAGTGGATTGCCAGGCCCTTCTCCCATTTTTGCGGTGCTGGGAATTGAACTCGGGACCTCAGAGAATGCAGCGCAGCGCTCTACCAACTGAGCTAAATCCCAGCCCACTGGTATGTTTAGCTGTCTATAATGCCTGTATTATCTTTTAGCCCATGAATGTAGAGGGAACTTTTCATGTACTCTTCCCAATGGATGGTAATGTTCTTCTCAGATGTCTGCTAACGTATGACCATCAATATTCTTGGACAGCTCTCTTGGAGCAATATAAATAGCAAAAACTTCTCTAGGGTATGTTTTCAGGAGTAGAATTTGTAAGCATTTTGCATATTTCCAAATTTATTATGTACTATCAAGTTGTTTTCTGGGCTTGTACTGTATTATATCTTCACAAGTTATTTACTAGCCCCTGGCTGTCTCACATCTTTTCCAATAATTGACATTTTCATATTTTAAAATTCTCATCCACTTAGTATGTGTGTGAAATTATGTCTTATTGTGGCTTTATTTTTCTTTCCTCTGATTTAAATTTAATCAAGCAAAATTTTAAATATTCATCAATTCTCTTAGCATGTATCAACTGTGCAAGGCTTTGGCCTACTTTTAATTGGGTTTTTAATCCTTTTCTTGTTGTGTTATAGATCTTATGTATAGTAGCTATGACATATGATGTTTGATATATACATACACTTATATATATGCAACATATATACATGTACACATATACATACACACATATATACATAGATATACATACCTACATATATGTTAGCATGATACACACACACACACACACACACACATTTAAGAGAGCAGGCTGTGGCCAGACTTGTACAGGTGGCATAAACCTGTAATCTCAGTGATTAAGGAGGTGAAAGCAGGAAGATCACAATTTCAAGGCTGGAGATAGCCTGTGTAACTTACCAAGACCCTGTCTCAAGACTGTTTTTAAAAAGGAGCTAGGGTGCAGCTTAGTGGTAGAGCACTTGCCAAGGATAGATGAAGCCTTGTGTTCAGCCTTCCAGTACTGCAGAAAAGAAAAATAAAATTAAGTAGGCTCTGGAAGCAGTCTGTCATAGTATCTTTTCGATTAGCTCCTAGCTGTGTGATCTTGGAAAATTACGTTGAACCTGAGTTTCCCTATCTGTATTTAGGGGCTCACAACACTACCTGTCTCACAGAATTGTGAGATAAACCATGCAAAGGTCTTAGGACATGCCTGGCATTCACTCCTCACATGTCATCTATCACCACCTATAATGTAAATTTGATACTCACCCATTTGAATACAGTTTTCACAATTTCCTGCATGTTTTAACTTGAGTGGTTATAAAGAAAAGAAAATATAAGAACCTAGAGATAGGAAGCGAGTCATCTTGATGTATTGACCAAGTAACTCATTCAAATGTTACAATTCTAGCTGCCATATGGGCTGTGCCTCTTCATGGAGTTGGCTGTAGCAGGCCATCTGAATTAGAGCAAAACTAGTGTGATCATATGGGGGGATGTTTTCCGACACTCACCACAGGGAATAATATCCGTAGCAATTGTGCTTTTCAAAGACTCAAGTACTGTTGAAACCTCAAAAAACATTTGGCCAATAAAGGAAGAAAAGTTAAACTTGCAAATATTTAAACTAATGCCTATAATTCATAACATTGTAAGACAGTTATTAATGTTAAATTATTTTTATAAATCTTAAATAGGGTTAGTTGTATTGGAAAGTAATTTGTAAGTGAGAGTTCTCATTCTGCAAGAATTACCAAGAACATATCAACTTCAGGGAAATTATGTCCTATTGACATATAAATGAGTGAGTTATTTATATCATTAAACAATGTAAAAGACAAATTCATAAAAAATTCATTATAGAAAAAATTGCATTTGGTATGGAATGAAGGTCCACTTAAATATAGTTAAGTGAAGTCAAACAGAATTTCTAAAATAATAGGGCCTACAGACTCTGAAGAGATCTAATATTCCTGTTCACATTCTAACACCACTTCAGGCTTCTACTCACCTTAATACATAAAATCTTCATTAAGAAAAAAAATTACTGCAGGGCACAGTGGCACATGCCTGTAATCCCAGCAACTCTGGAGGCAAAGGCAGGAGGATTGCAAGTTTGAGATTAGAGGCAGTCTGGTTAATTTAGTGAAATGCTGTCTCAAAAAGTGAAAAAAAAAAAAAAGGGCTGGGGTAGCAGTTCAGTGTTACAATTGCAAAGCATGCATGCTTGAGGGCGTGGGTTCAACCCCCAGGACCACAAAAAAAGAAAAAGAAAAAAATTATCTTTTTTTAAAAAAGCAGTTCAGGTCAATGCATCATTTATTATGTTGTTTTTAGGTGCCATCGAGTCGGTATCCAGCAACATCAAAACTGCTAACAACTAGTCCTCAAAAGTACAACTGATTACATGTTTGCCATACTACAGATAGATGAAATGAAATTTGAACTTTACCTAAAAATTTTGATTTTTTTCTATTTTCATGTTAATTAGAAAGAAAGAGAAAAAACTCACATCTCCCAATTCCCAGTTTCATTTGCTGATCCATTCTCCAAACCATGCTGATGAAATGTCATCATCGAACACCTTTAATTGTGAAACACCAATGTACAAAATTCTACTACCAAGTGCATTTAAAAGTGTGAGGATGGCAAGTGTGGTGGGGCACTGTAATTTGAGCACTTGGGAAGCAGAGGCAGGAGGACTGCAAGTTCTAGGCTAGCCTGGGCTACATAGTGAGACCCAGTCTCAAAAAATCAAAAAAGCAAAAAGAAACAAACAACAACAACAACAAAAACCCAAAAATATGAGGTCAATTAACCAGGAACTTGCATATTATTGTCTCCTTGCAAAAATTTTAAAAAATGTTATATTTAGCTGGTCACAGTGGCACACTTCTGTAATTCCAGCAACCTGGGAGGCAGAGGCAGGGGAATTGCAAATTAGAAGCCAGAGACAGTCTGCATAATTTAGTGAGACCCTGTTTCAAAAAGTAAAAAAAGAAATGGTCTGGGGGTGCAGCTCTGTGGTACAGCACTTGCAAAACAGGCAAGTGCAAGGCCATGGGTTTAACCCCCAGTACATCAAAAAAAAAAAAAAAAAAAAAAGGAAAAAATGTTATATCTGGTGCACTATGAAGTTCTTTGTGCTTGCAGAATTTTCATTTATTTACCATTAACCAATCATGGGGACAGAATAGGGAGGTTCCACTATTGATGCCAGTTGTTATGGGTTGAACTGTGTCCCTCTGTAAAAGATGTTGAAGTTCTAATCCTTACTACCTGGAAATATAACCTTATTTGGAAATAGAGTGCCTATAGATGTAATTAATTAAGATGAGATTATGCTTGGGCACAGTATTTCCTAATCCACTAATGACTAGTGTCCTTATTTTTAAATTGGTGTTTTGCTGACAAAAGCAAAGATTAGAGTCACACAACTACTAAGAAATGCCAAAAGTTACCAAAAGCCAATAGAAACAAAAAAGAAGCGAGGAATGATTTCCCTATAATGCAAAGGGAACATGGCCCTTTTGACACCCAACAGAATACTTTTTTTTTCCAGTGGAAGTGCCCTAATTAAGTAATAGAAAAGTAACATCCTATTAAGGCAGCTACAGTTAAGTACTACATTGCAGTTCAAAAGAACATCTTGCCTTCATGGCTATAACCCATGTTCTTGCTCTTTGCATCTATTCCATTATTTTCCTGGTTTTCAGTCATTCGGTGAATAAGGATTTGTGGGGAAGCTGCTCTGTGTCTATCTCATGGTATACAGTGTTAACAGACAGATTAGAAAATCCTCTTTTTGGGTTGCTTACTACATTGTGAGGCCCTGCATCTTTATCACTGTGGCTTCCAATTCCATCAGATATGGGAAGCTAAGCAGGTTCAACCTGGTTAGTATTTGGATGGAAGACTGCCTCGGAACACCAAGTGATGTAGGCTTGGGAGAAGGACCCAGCAACCCACTCCCCCCAAAAAAAATCAATCTGCTATCGAAAATCCTATGAATAGCAGAGAAGCACTGACAATAGTGTTTCACCTGTTGTACCTAGGGTCAATATGAGTTGGCACTGATTCAAGTGTCCCAACAACATTAACAGTGGCACCTAACAACATTAACAACCAAATTTTGACTCTGGTTGTTTTCACCAAGCCTTTATATAGCAAATGGAGTGTGAAAGTTCAGATCTTTTCCCCCATGGCACTTGGCAGTCTTTCAAGGGTCAATGTATTCTCAGCTCTGACTCTTCTCACAACCAGGCCTTCCGTTAAAATCTTGAGATTCAAGTTTGACCTCCCTGCTGCTCCTGATGCAAAACTTTCCACCATCCCTTGAAAAGCAAGAGAAAGAGTATCATGGCTGGCTCCTGGCCCACAAAAGTAGCAGAGTTGATATAAGTTCATCACTTCAAGTTATTCATATATAGCTTGTTGTTGTTGTTGTTGTTAGGTGCCGTAGAGTCGGTATCTGACTCATAGCGACCCTCTGTACAACAGGGAAAACACTATTGTCAGTGCTTCACTGCTGTTCATAGGGTTTTCAATGGCAGATTGATTTTTTGGGAGGGGGTTGCCAGGTCCTTCTCCCAAGCCTACAGCTTCTGGTGTTCCCAGGCGGTCTCCCATCCAGGTACTAACCAGGCCCGACCCTGCTTAGCTTCCGAAATCTGACGGGATCAGATGCCACAGGGCTATGGCTGCAGGCTATATATAGCTTAGGTCCAATAAATATTTGTTAAATTTTTATGTGGTGAACACCAACTTATATTTTAATCTTTTAATTTTTATCCTGATTATTAATTAATTTTTCATCTAATGTTTATTGATGATGGATTAAAATCTCAAGATACTGGATTTAAACACTGCATTAAGTGTTGAAAACAGCTCTACTAAACTCACTTAGCTGAACCAACCATTTTAAAATATATTCTTTTGGTAAAAATGTGTTGTACTAACTTTGTCAAGAAAATCACCTATATTTAACTATAGAGGATGATCCACTAACTCACAAGTGAAAAGGTAATTAATTCTGTCTATCTCAAGAGCATATATACAGGAAAATTTCAGCTGTTATTCTTTCTTCTTTTATTGGTGCTGGGGATTTGTCATCTTTCTGGACTCTTATAGCCTCTAAATTTATTGCTTATTCCATGACTCTCAATAGTTTTCTTCCTTACTGAAAGTTGCTCTTGGGTCCCATTTTGAAGGCACTGGCAGATAGATGAATTTTGATGTTGACATCATGTCCTGCCGTAATAGAGGATCTCCCAAGTAATATCCTTTTTCCGTTAACCCTATTTCCGTGTATCTTCCCTCACAAAATTACAATGTACATTTTATAAAACATATAGAATATATATTTATAATAGTATATACAAAACAAGTCAGACTCCTTGGATTATGATATCCTGACATAGAATTGTTGTTGTTAGGTGCCATCGAGTCAGTGTCCAACTCGTGGTGACCCTATGTACAACAGGACTAAACACTATTGTTGTGCTTCTTTGCTATTCGTAGGGTTTTCAATGGCTGATTGCTTTTGGGGAGTGGGTTGCTGCGTCCTCCCAAGCCTATAGTATCTAGTTTTCCCACGCAGTCTCCCATCCAAGCACTAACCAGGCCCAACCCTGCTTAACTTTCGAGATCTGACAGGATTGAATGTCACAGTGGTATGGCCACAGTGGTACGGCTGCTGACTGACAAAGGATAGAATCACTCAAACCATGAATGTCATTCCTACTCTCCAATATAAGCAAGTTCACTCTGTGAAATCCTCCACTTCCTCTCACATACTTTAAAATTTTACAATCTTAATAGCATGTTTGTTTTATCTCCTCTTAGGTAACAGTTCTCTTCTTCATGCCTGGGTTAGAGTACAGCTAGTTAATTTTTTAGGGGTGAATGTGAAATTCTGAGTTATTTTTCTATGTTGTTAATGTATTGTTAATGTATAGTTTATAAGTGAATAAAAGTAGAATTTGGGTTTTTTGATATTTGTTTGATGTATCCTTCCTATCTGATGAAGATTTAAATTGTTGTACAAGTTTAGGTTGTTATTTTTTAGTGTTGCATGGAATCCTAATCTTTAGGGATACCATTACCTTTCTGAAAAAGTCCAATATGTGTTCCAAAGAACTGACATAAAATGGATATCATGTAACAAAATCTGTTATAGAAATCACAGGAATGATTAAACATATGCTTAGTATACATTTCCTTATTTCACATATTAATAATATAAAAACAAAATTCAGTACAATGAAAGCAAAGCTCTTCAAAATGCACTTTTGTATTTCCCAAAGAGACCAATTAGCTTTATTAAACCAAGGCATTCCCAATACATATGTGAAACTATTGAAAGATGAGTTATCAGGGAGAATTACAACTGACTCCCTTTGGATTTAATTATAGGATGTAACTCAAAATACACAGCAATGTGTGTGTAAGACAAGCAAATCTCTTTGGATTTGATTAAAAGATAGCCATGGCACATTTCCCTTCTTCATATTTCACATGGAAAAGCTTCATTAATTTAGGAAGAAAGCACACTATTTCTTGACAAGGTGGCTTTTATATGGTACCTTATTGACCATCATATTCAATAGTCTTATGTGTCAGAAATGTATTAAAGAAACAAAATTGCGATAGAACCACACATCAATGGTGGATTTTCCTTATTCATTCATTCATTCATTTTTCAGTACTTGTGGGTTAAATCCAGGGCCTCACACATATTTTGCAAGTGTTCTACCACTGCATCCTCAGCCCATTTTATATTCTTTGTCTTGTGGCTGGGGTTTAGCTCAGTTGGTAGAGTGCTGCTCTGTACTCTCTGAGGACCCTGGTTTGATCTCCAGCTTTGCTAAAATGGGAGAAGGATGTGGCAACCCACTCTTGAAACACTCAGCCATTGAAAACCCTGTGAGGGTTGGCATGAGTCGACATCATCTAACAACAATAACAGACTTGAGACAGGGTCTTTCTAAGTTATGCAAACTGCCATTGTCCTTGAAGCTGTGATTCTTCTGTCTCCACCTCCCCAGTCACTGGGATTATACATGTGAGCAACTGCACCTGGCTCAGTGGCTGATTTTTATAGTCAATTACACATGTCTAAATCAATCACTGGGCTAGGATTTAGTTCAGTTGGTAGAGTGCCACTCTGCAGTCTCTGAGGTCCCAAGTTTGATTCCTAGCACCACAAAAATGGGAGAAGGACGTGGCAATCCACTCCCAAGGCAATACTGAAACAATCAGCCATTGAAAACCCTATGAATAGCAGAGAAGCATTGACAATAGTGTTTCATCTGTTGTACATAGGGTTGTTATGAGTTGGACACAACTTGATGACACCTAAAAACAACAACAAATCAATCACTGACATTTTCATTTCTGACATTTTCTTATTCATTTTGCCACTTATCCATAAAGTGTTATGTTTTCTTACCTTGGTTACTCATAAACATTTTGCTAAGTCTGAAGATCTTTAAAATATTAGGACATGTTACTCTCTAAGAACTTAAAACCCATTGGTGAAGAACAGTAGGTCATTATGCACAGCACTTAGTATTCTAAAGTTATTTTCTTTATTTTTAGGTAAAATCAAGCTTCCTTAAACTCCTATACTGATGAGCAACCATACTCAGATATGATTTTCTCCTATCAACTGAATAGTCATGGTGAGCAAAAGCAAAAGTACAAAAACTGGAACAAAAATAACTTGATCTACAAGATACTGATATTTTGTCACTTTTGGGGGAAAAAGTTTTGCTCTATAGTTTGTTCTCTTTTTATTTTAAGTTGAAAAAACAATCACTTATTGTTGTGTTCAGTGATGTGTGGATTGGCTGCAAATCAGGTAGTCTAGATTAGACTTAAGGCTCCAGTGTTCAGACCCAGGCTCTGGGCTCCAGATATGGAGTCACACTTGTTCCTTATTTATCTCATCACACTTGAGCCAGCACCTACAGGGCATCCTAAACCTAGGAGTCTGGGATGAGTTCTTCTCATAGAAGATCATCAAATCATAAAATGCATACCAAATCTCTGTTTATAGAAATAACGTTATCTTCCGTTAGTCACAGTAAGTCAGCCAACCTCAACCTTAACTTAGGGAAGAATCTCACTCCCTGTAAGAGGGGAGAGGATAGTGAACATTTTCTGAAAAAAACATCCAAATATTCATTTGATGTTTACATTTCATATTCTTTGCCTTATATTTATCTCCATATTGTAAATTATGGTTTTAATTTAGAAATTTTATTCCATTAGATTTATTATTCTATCAAATTTATTTGCATTTTATGTCTTATTAAAATAGCTATTTCATTATTAAAAATAATGTGACAACCATTCACTGTTATGAATATAAAGCTTATATACTTTTGTTGTTGTTGTTAGATGCCGTCGAGTTGTGTCCAACTCATAGAGACCCTCGTAGGGTTTTCAATGGCAGATTGTTCCAGAATTGCCTTGGGAGTGGGTTACCACATCCTTCTCCCATTTTTGTGGTGCTGCGAATTGAACTTAGGACCTCAGAGTCTACAGAGCGGCACTCTACCAACTGAACTAAATCCCAGCCCATTATACCCTTTAATAAGTGTCTTTTTAAACTTTCCTGACTTGTTTTTCTTTTGTGTCATAAATGAAACTGTTACTATCATTTAATGAGTCACTTTTATGTAAGACCATTTACAATTTCTTGAAAATATTCTTTGAACCAAGATAGCTTTGAAGATTCATGTGTAAGCTCACCAATATTTATTTTAGAACTCTCTTACTCTAAATTATTCTTGGATTGTGCCTTTGAGAACCTATACTACACTATATATAAATATGTATCTTATATATTTATATTCTCTTCTTACTCTGCATTCTTAAACAAATAATAACTGGGTTTGGATTTTTAAAGATACAGTCTGGGGATGTGTTTCCTATGTATACAAAAATAATTATATAATTTTTTTCTATTTTGAAGAATGAATGATACTCAAAAACTTCAACAGAGAAGACATTTACCTGCATAAATCTTACCTAAAGCCTCTGCCAAAGATAGAGCTCTCTACCAAAAAAGTGAAATGTGCAGTTCTTGTAAGATAATTCTTCTTTTTGAAAGTAAGAGAGATAATATATTTTGGAGAGAGAGTTTCACACGAAGTGTCATTTACCTTCTGGGAAGTTTGATTTATAATGTATCACTTTTATATGAATTGCTCAGCTCATTGGTTTCCATCTGAGACATTAGCTTAGCCATGTATCTTTTGGATCTTTTTATTGACTTTTCCATATGAACACAATATTTCAATGAATTTTACCCTGGATATGAACATCATATGGAAAAATTTAAAATTTTGTTATGCAGTATGTATTTTGGAGGTCTTTTAAATAAGCTTCTACTTTCAAAGATTCTGACTAGTTAAATAAATACCTAGAAAAATTATTTCTCTCATATGGTACCTACTCTTAGTTGATTAAATACTCATTAAATATTTAGTTCATTAATGAAGAACAACATATAAAGGTCATTGGTGATGCTTATTTCAGTCACATTGTGTAGGATAAAGTAAGAGTCAGATGTGATATTCAGGAATCTGGTCACTTTATTATACCCTATGAGGGCAGATATATTGCAAACTTATTTGGGGGAGAGATTTTTGCTTTGTACTTAGGGGATTTTAACACCTCTTACTACATACCTCTAATATCTCATGTTACATCCCAGAGCCACTCACTAAAAGCAAATGAGAGATGAGTAATATTTTCTGCTTCCAAACATGAATAAAACTGCAGTGTTAAGATATAGCTATTAGGTATACCTTCCCAATTCCAATGACTGTAGGCAGTATTGAGGATTATTAGAAATAGAATGATCTTGTGTCCCAAAGCAAAATAAATTTGTTGATGTAATATGGAGATTATTAAAAATCATCTTTAGTAACTATAAAAATCAATCTTGGTTATAGCTCTTCCATTACTGTTTTCTTTCTTTCTTCTGTATATTCTCTCTCTGTCTCTCTCTGTCTCTGTTTCTCTCTCGCTCTCTGTCTCTCCCTCTCCCACATACACACATGCACCACACTCATGATTTTTCCGTTTTACTCAGTGAATGTTAAAAGAGTCATCTATGTGTTCATGCTGACCTTTGCTATTTCTATTTCCTGAAATTCCCAATTTATATAAATGTGGGCTCTCCCACTGATCTTTCACCGTTCTGCTTTGGAATAACTGATTTTATAATGCTTCTTTGAGGGATATAGTTACTTGAGAGATTAGTAAAAAACTGGTATTTCTATGATGTATACCTAGTTTGCTGTAAAAATTATATTTCATTTCACTTATTTGTGCAGAAGTCCAGCTCAGGAGAGAATGGTTTATTCACCTTTGTTTTCCCAGTCCTAACACTATGCTTAACATATGATAGCTATTAAATGCATACTTATTAAAAGGAAATAATCTGACCCAAGAAATTGGAAAGCTTGAAAAATTCTGTCAATTTGGGTTTACTAATATTTTCTTGATTTCATAATTCTTTGGTCCCTCTAAATTATGTTTAATTCAAGAAGTTTTATAATGGGAAGGTAGGAAGAAATTCCATCACACAAATAATTAAAAAAAAATTAGATGTATGCATCTTGACTGCTTATAAGGAATGCAAATATTTCTTGGGGGGGTCATTGAAATTTTAGTTGTTCAGAGTCTAAGCCTGAAAAATGGAAGTATGGGACAAGTTATGGTAACTGCACTATAGTTAAGGCCAAGCAAGGGCAGAGCTGCTCTTTGGGTCACATACAATTGAGGGAAGCTGCAAGGCTGGGGCAAGCCAGAGGATGGGAGAGAGGGGTCTTCATGAGGAAAATGTTGAAATCATGAAGAGTTAATTAGACTGTGGAATGCACAGGATGACACAAAGTAGCTTATATTGGCATCATTTTATGAAGGATGATTCATATATCTGATGTTTTTGGAGGATACATGAGAGACAACACAGCTTTTACTTTGGCTTCTTTTTGAAATTTTTGACACATGATATTTGTACATATTTACAGGGTGCAGTACAATAATTGAGGCATGTATATAATGTGTAGTTAAAGTTTCCTTATTTTCAAATATTTATCATTTCTATGTTGGGAACCTCTAGATATTTTTTTTCTAGTTATATGAAATTTATGATAAATTGTTCTTAAGCCCGGCACAGAGGTGCATGCCTGTAATTCCAGCAATTTGGGAGACGGAGGAGGATGGCAAGTCTGAGACTACAGGCAGCCTATGTCATTTAGTGAGACTCTGTACCAAGGTAAAAATTAAAAAGAGGCTGGGGGTGCAGCTCATTGGGAGAGCTCTTACAATAATATAAATGAGGCCCTGGGTTTAATTCCCCAGTACTGCAAAATTAATTAACTAATTAGTTAATTGATTGATTTTGAGAAAGTTCAAACTTTATTTCAAAATTTCCACTTCTTTCTCATAAATATAAGACCAATTTGTAGGTTTCAGCATAAAATCTTTGTTAATTGAAGTATATGTTCTAGACTTTATGTAGGAAAAACGTAAGTCTTTGTTGTACTTTCACAAATAACTTTACTGCTTAATTCCTAATTTTGTCTTTTCACAACAGTGGTGACCTATAAGGGGAAAATAAAAGCTTTGGTACTATCAATTATTTCAAGTTTGTACGAGTATATAATTTTTAGGTAATAATGTTTTGTTTTGTTTTGTTCTTTTCTAGTCCTGAGGATCAAACTCCAGACCTGAAATATGTTAGGTAAGTGTCCTACAACTAAGGTTCACCCTCAGCTCTAAGACTTCATTCTCTTTTTTATTTTTAGTGAACTTCTCCAAGTAATTTTGTCTTTCAATGTAAGTATATGAAAAAATTAAAAGTTAACAAATACACTGAGTTAGGTTTGAGGTCTTGATTAATCATACCAGAAGATATTTAGCTAGAACTTAGGATTCCTGACTTTGGACAGCTGTGTGTTACTTCCACAGACCTATAAGAAAAAAGTCCAGGATAGATTCTCTGTGTCTAATCACTCTCTTTATTGAAATACAACTTTCCTCTTATTGTCTGATATATTAGATTAGCTGGGGTCTGCAAATGATGATTTTTGCAAAGATCACCAGGGGGTCTAAGGTTCATGGGAACAGCAATCAGAAGAATATATTTAGTAGCTTCTCTTGAATATATTTTTCTATTACAGCCTACAATTTTATTTTCTACTTTGTTTTAGTCAGTAAAACTCTCCATGCTTGCCTTTTTTCCATAGTGCATACATTACAGATATTTTATTAATATCTTAATTATACATGTTTAAGAGATACAGAGTGATAATTCAGTTCATATATACAGTGTGCAATTATTCAAACCAAGTTGTCAATATTTTCTTTTCTTTAAACAATATACAAAAACTGTTTGACTGGCATATATCAAAAATGTCAAAATGAAGACATTTATGAGATATACTATGATTTTAAAAAACGTCCATATAAACGCCGGGCGTGGTGGCGCACGCCTGTAATCCCAGCGACTGGGGAGGAGGAGAAGGGAGGATCGTAAATTCGAGACCAGAGGCAGTCTGCGTAATTTAGCGAGACCTTGTCTGAAAAAGTAAAAAAGTGGGCTGGGGGCGCATCTCAGTGGTCCAGCATGCAGACGCAAAGCCCTGGGTTCAACCCCCAGTACTGCAAACCAAAAACAAAACAAACAAAACAAAAAAACCTTGCATTTACTATAGTGGGATTCATTATGGGATTTTCATAGAGTTACATCCCTCATTTTGCACTTGTTCTCTCTCCCTTTACCCCTCTAGGTTGTTCCACCTCCGACTTTCCCCATCACCCTCCCTTCCCACGTGCCCATTCTTCCTTGTGTTGGGTCTCCTCATATCTTCCAATCTTAGACATGAACATTTGCATATATATAGTTGTTATATAGGTGTATGATTACATATACGTTTTTCTTCAAGGTGGCTCCTGCATGTGAGTGAGAACATGTGGTATTTCTCTTTTTGAGTTTGGGTTATTTTGCTTAAAATGATGGTCTCCAGTTCCATCCATTTTGCTGCAAATGACATAATTTCATTCTTCTTTACAACTGAATAGTATTCTATTGTGTATGTATACCATATTTTAAATCCAATTTTCTGTTGATAGGCATCTGTGCTGATTCCATATCCTTGAAATTGTAAGAAGTGCTGCAATAAGCATGGAAGAACAGGCGTCCTTGGGTATATTCCATGAAGTGGTATAGCTGGATCATATGATAGTGCTATTTTTAGTGTTCTGAGGCTGCTCTGTACTAACTTCTATGATGGTTGAACTAATTTACAGTCCTGCTAACAGTGTTGTCCTGAATTATCTACCATGTGATTGGCATGAAACAGTGAACCCAACATGGGAGGAAGATATCTCTGTTTTTGTTAGGAGCCTTCGAGTTCTGTCCAACTCTTAGTAACCCTCATAGGGTTTTCAATGGCTGACTATTTTGGGATTGCCTTGGGAGTGGATTGGCATGTCCTTCTCCCATTTTTACAGTGCTAGGAATTAAACCCAGGACCTCAGAGACTGCAGAGTGGTGCTGTACCAACTGAGCTAAATCCCAGGCCCATGAAAAAATAAAGATATCTCTATGGTAGATGGATTAACCTATTGACCCCATGTATTCTTTCTCTTAAGTCCCCTCTGTCTTTTGCTTCTCTTTTTAAAACATGAGGGAGTCAGACTGGAAAACAATTTTTCTTTTCTTTCATGAGTAGCTATGAATAAGATTGTATTCCAAAAGACAAGCCACGGACTTCTTTCATCAGAAGTTGATTCCAAAGCAAAAACAAATAAACACATTAAACAAAGTGAGCATTCCTACAAGTCATGAATGTCAAAATCCATGCTCTTTAATCATAAAGTTCCATAAAAAGAATGATGGTAGTAGAATGAAAATATCTGAATTTGACTTATTGCACTTCATTCTAGTTCAATAGGTAAAGAAAACATAGTAGTAGTTGCCTGAAACTGTAAATAGTACTGGTGCCTACATGTTATTGTTGTTGTTAGGTGCCAGCGAGTTGTATTCAACTCATAGTAACCCTATGTACAACAGAATGAAGCACTCCCAGATCTGTGCCAGGTACATACTCTTATTTATGTTTAAACACATTGTTGCAGTCACTGTGTCAATCCATCTAGTTGAGGGTTTTCCTTTTTTTGTTGACCTGCCACTCCCCCAAACATGATTTTCTTCTTCAGGGATTGGTCCCTCCTGACTACATGTTCAAAGTATGTAAGACACAGTCTAGCCATCCTTGACTCCAAGGAGCACTCTGGTTGCACTTTGTCTAAGACAGATCTGTTGGTTCTTTTGGCAGTCCGTGGTATATTCAATATTCATCTCCAGCATCATAATTCAAAAATATCAATTCTCCTGTCTCTTTTGTTCAATATGCAGGTTTCACAACCATATGATGTGACTGAAAATACCATAGCATAAGTCAGGCACAACTCTTTGCCTTCAATGTGACATTTTTACTTTTCAATACTTTAAAGAGATGTTTTACCACAGCTTTTCCCAATGCAATGCATCTTTTGATTACTTCACTGCTGCTTCCACAGTGGTTGATTGTGCAACCAAGTAAAGCAAAATCTTGGACAACCTCAATCTTTTCCCCATTTACTGTGAAATTACATTCTGACCCAGTTGTAAGGATTTTTTTTTTTTTGTTTTCTTGATGTTGAGTTGCAATCAATACTGAAGGCTAGTTCTTTGATCTTCATCAGTAAATATTTCAAGTCCACTTCACTTTCAGAAAGCATATGCTATGTTTTTTCTTACATATAAAGCGACGAATCACACCCTAGACAGGGTGGAACAGACAACTGAAACCAAAAGAAAGCCAAAATTCCAGTAAAGGGGGATTACTGTAGAGAGGAATAATGAATCCTCTAAAAGCCAATAGTTCTCAAGCAACACATTGTGTGTAAGTGTATGTATATGTGTGTGTGTGTGTGTGTGTGTGTGTATATATATGTATACATATATATATGCCACAGGCCAATCACTATTGTATCTAAATGCATGAGGACCAATGATAGTCACGGGTCAGGAAGAGTGCTCAGGCTTTGGACACTGACATGTGAAAAGGGGGAGATGTCATGCACTGGACCACATAAATCTATTTATCTTCCTAGGAAAACTGTATGCTCTCTCATGCCTCTTGTAAAGGCTAACAGAAATATTTGTGGAATTATCAAGTGTTATAGATTTGTGAGTTATCTAGTTGGAGATGTTTAATAAAAATTCAGAAACACAGGAGTTGGGTGCAGTGGTGCATGCCTATAATCCCAGCAACAGGGGAGGTGGAGGCAGGAGGAGCACAAGTTAGAGACCAGAGGCAGTCTGTGTAATTTAGCAAGGCCCTGTCTCAAAAAGTAAAAAAAAAAAAAAAAAAAAAAAGAGAGAGGGGGCTGCTGAGGTTGCTGCTCAGTGGTACAGCACTTGCAATGCATTAGGCCCTGGGTTCAACTTCCGGTACAGAAAAACAAAAACAAAAAACAAAAAAACAAAACAATACATAAATAAATACATAAATAAATCAGAAGCACAGGAATAGAAATAAGAAGATCAAACTATGTTTGGGGATCTTCACGTTCTAGAATATAATTGAAAATAAGAATGTGTATTGAAGATAAAAAATTGTTATATTTTAAAATTCAGCAAAGAAGTAATAGCTCATAAAGAAATGTGAAATCAAGTAGCCAGAAAAGTAGAAAGAAACCAAAAATAGTTGACGTTTAATCATCAACATCAAATTTGGGCATAAATTAAAGAGGCATTAAAATATCTCCTGAAATTAACAATTAGAAGATTGTGAATGGTTTTAGCAAGATTGATTTTGGTGAAATGATAGTGGAACTCATATTTTAATGGGTGGAAAACTAAGAGGAAAAAGTAGAGATCCAGAGCAATCATAGTATGTTGTTGTTGTTGTTAGGTGCCATCAAATCGTGTCTGACTCATAGGGTTTTCAATGGCTGTTTCGGGATTGCCTTGGGAGTGGATTGCCACATCCTTCTCCCGTTTTTGCAGTGTTGGGAACCAAACTCAGGACCTCAAAGACTGCAGAATGGCACTCTACCAACTGAGCTAAATCATAGAATAGCTGTTATAAAATACTGATGTATACAATTAGAGGGTATCAAGAAAAATAAGTGATAGCATAGTGTTGCCTGTAGTGTACTATCATTTTATTATGTTATAATTATCTTTACATTGAGAGTTAAAATCTGGAGAATGTTCTATGAAAGAAACAATACTACAAAGAAAAACAATGAGGAAATTAAAAAAATCACTACATTCAAGTTGATTGATGATTGCCAATTAACCAAGAAATGTAGGAGTATCTCTACTCCTTGATGAAAGTGTGGATTTCTGAGAGGCTCACCACAGAAGAGTCTCATAGTAAATTGCTATACTTTCTGAATTATATGGACTAGATATCCTGCTATTAAGAAGAAAAGAAAACTGAATGTTTCACTTAATTTTTAGTATTTTTTGCCTACATTTATATAGGTCACAAGCTAAATATATAGTTTATTTGTATAAAATTAACAGTACCACTCTCTGAAAACATGGAGGCTCTGTTATTTCTTTCCAAATAATTTTATTTGAAGTTAATGGTTTGTATTGTTCATAACTTGTTAATTCACCCAAAGGACCTGTGAGTCAGCACTTAGTGATACTGAGTACCGGGCTAAGAACTGAGGTTGTATATGATAGTATTATATCATGGTCTCAGCCATCCTGGAACTTAATCAGTAAAAATGTGGGAAAGTTTATAAGTAAAAATAAAAGGTACTGAGTGCAGAGTTCCACTGGTATATCCCATTTAATTTTAGAGGAAGAAAAGATCACTTTGAAATCACCTGTACTCAAAGGATCCTAGAATTTTGACAGATAAATACTGAGGTTGAAAGTTAAAGCAAACTTTCAAGGGAAGGGAATGGCACTAAGAGGGGAAGCCTGCCTTGAAGAGCATAGGGCTTAGAATCAGGAGGACAGGGTGGTAGCTTTTGCAACAGATCCATACACTGAGTGCTATAGGTCAAAATAAATATGGCAATTGTAAAAATGAAAGGAGAAAGTTCTTAAGAGTGATTAGAAAGTGAAATAAAGCTTCTGACAACCATTTTGATATAGAACATGAAGAATAGAAAAACCAAGTCATAACTCTCAGGAACTGAGCTTGAGTGAGTAGAAGACCAATAAAGGAGTCACAATTTTTGTTCTTTGAGGGAGACAATAACAATTTGATATTAACCGTTCATAGTTTATGATGAAAGGAGATATTATATAAAAATGTTTGGAAGATAATAACCCACATTGTCTGACATATTTCTTACCAGCAAATTATAACACTAATTAGTGAGTATGTATGGGCGAACAGAATTTATTGTAAAAAAAAGGAAAACTTTAAGCCTCTTGATATACTTAAATTATTTCAGTGTAATTCTACACAATCTCAATTAATGTAGTTATTCTTATCAGCATTGTGGCCTCTGATGCTTGATTCTTATTGCCTAGGGAAAATGCACCATTACTCAGCAGATATTTGTTTTTTGGCCTCATAGCTAGTTTGCATGATCCCATGACATTCTAGCAGTCTTTAGGGTCAGTCGCCAGTTAAGATGTTTCTTAGAAAATTTCTACTCAATGTGTCTTCAAGCAAACATCTATAATCTGATGCTTAAAAATACCCCATATATAACTGGTATCTAAAATATATTAAAAGCAATTTAATAGTTATCTACTGTGCATGCTATAAAAATACTTAGAAATATGTAGTTGAAACATCATATTTAGATGGAATGTTTAAAATTTAGCTGACCAAAGATAGTAATTACAAAAATAATAAAGGTAATACCATGAAGACGATAATCATAAAAATATTTACTGTGATAAAATTCATTTTGTAATTGAGGAAGGTGAATCTTAGAGAAGAGAGGCTTAAAAAAATCATCCAAACTTTCAAATGCAATTTGATTCTGCAGAATATTCTGCGTGTAATACAGAATCAGATGGCAAAATGCAAGATGAGACCTGTCCCTTAGTACGTTAGAATGTTTGCAACTGCAAGTAAAAGAATACTTAACTGATAGTGCTATAAACAATAGAGGACTATTTTTTTCATTCCTGTAGAGATAATTTGTCGTGTGAATGAAACTAAGTCTCCCAATTTTGCCACTCTGTTTTAGGGTGTCATTATCCTCTCTCTGTATGGTCACACCAAATGACTATAATGGCTCCATTTATCCTCACACAAAATCAGAACAAGAAAATGGAGCCATCTTCTCACGTTTTTCTTTTTCCTCTCCTCTCTTTTTACATTCTTTCCTCTCTCTCTTCTCACTTTCTTATCTCTCTCCTTCCCCCCACCACACATACACATACATGCATGCCATGAAGGAAAGCATTTCTCCTCCATCAAATCATCCCGTTGTATCTTTGTCTCCTGAGTTGTCTCTAAATGGGGACCAACTTTCAAGAATGAAGTGGGTGTTATTTATTAGATAACAAACATTTATCTCTATTACCTGTTCCATCTTCCTGAGGAAAAGGGATTTGCCCATTAGTAGGCATAATTAAGGTGTAATTAAGAACGTCCACTGTAGACACAGAATGTTAGGTTTTAAATCCTAGCACTACAACCTATAGAGTAATAAATTTGGATAATTTACCTAACCTCTATGTGTTTCAGCCTCTCATTGTGATGAATAGCATATCTTGTTAATAGACCTATTAGAATTCTCCAGGAAAATAGTACCAAAGGATAAATACAGACATGGGTTATTGTAGAAATTGGCTCATATGATTATACAGGCTGTGAAGTCCCAAAATTTGTGGTCTTTGAGCTGAGCAAACAGGAAAGCCTGTGGTGTAATTCATTCTGACTCCAAGGCTTATGCAGTGGTGCAGCCTCTTGTTTAAGTACTGGGATCTAAAGGGCAAAGAACAAGGAGCTCAAATCTATGGCAGGAGTAAGTGGATGTCTCAGCTCAAGAAGGGAAGAAACTCACCCTTCTATGCCTTCTTGCTTTATGTTGAGAGGTCCTTAACAGATTGGACAATGTCTACCTGCAATCCACTAAGGATTAGTGAAGGCCTATCTTTATTTGATCTATCGACTCAAATGCTCATCTCTTCCAAAATCATGTTCATGGACATGCCTGAAGCAATGTTTCACCTTCTATCCATGCTTCCCATAATCTAGTCAAGTTTACACATAAAGTTTAAAAAGCCATTTAGAAAATTCTAACTGAATTATTTTATTTTATTGTTTAAACATTTTTTAGCTATAGTCAATTTCAGGTGAAATCCACCAATATTACATCCACTGAATTTCAACTTTATTGCCACCTCAATATTTGAGTCACTTTATACATATGGACTTGAAAGTGAGGAAGTTGAAGAAATCCTGAAAGCACAAGTATAGATCAGGAAAGAGAATGGAAATTAGAATTTTTACTTTGGAAATTGAGAGAAAATGGACAACAGCTTGATAAGAAACTGTTCAATGGAGGATGATTTAAGTGTGGCAGAAGCTATAGAAGGGAAGAATTTGAAAATCAGATGATCTGGAAAGATTGGAGAGATAGAGACTGAGAACACGTCAATGAATTGGTGCTTGCAGGTTTGTTTGTGAACATCTAGAGAACATTGTTTCATTAGAGACAAAAATAGGATTAAATTTGATTAGAAGTGTATAGTGTAAGGAAGAAGAACAGCCAGCAAGAAAAAAGAAATTTATCAAGAAATTAAGAATGGAAGGAAGTAAAACAAAATGGTGTCAGAAAGTGGTATCAGGCTAAGTGAAAAGTGTTTTGTTTAAAAGCTTTTCTCTTCCGCTGGTATTTGGAGGTTGAACCCAGGCCCTTGCACATACTTTACATTCTTTGCAAGTGCTATACCACTAGACTGCACCTCCAGCCCATTTTTATTTATTTTATTTTTTATTTTGAGATAGGTATCTTTCTAAGTTATGCAGGCTTCCTCTGACCTTGAGTTTGTCACCCTGCTGCCTCCACCTCCATCATGGTTGAGATTACAGGCATGAGCTACCATACCCATTTCAAATCAGGGCATTGTACATGCTTGCAAAGTAATATGAAGATACATTTTGAAAGTGAAAATAATCTGAAAATACTGCCTATAAGCACAAAACATTTACTATTTAATAAACATTTTCAAAAATGGCTGTGAGAATAATGTCAGAGAGCTTTTGAAAAGAGTTAGAATTTATCCTGTAAAGATAAGGAAAAAATAATTAAGATTAAAGTGATAGTTATATTCTGATAGGAAGAACAAAGTGATGTAAGTCAACATACTTTTACTAGGTGCTTTGTAAGGAAGTGTATTAGTACATTTTTCTTTACTATAAAAAATTCCTCAGTCTGGTGCTTTGTGAAAAAAAGAAGTTTATTTAACTCATAGTTTTGGAGGCTGAAAATCTAAGATCAGGAAGCCCCAAGATTTGGCCTCTGGTGAGAGCTCCCTTGGCCTGGTCACCATATGGCAGGTGACAGCTTGGAAGGAGTGTATGTGAAAAGGAGAGATCACATGGAAAGACAAGATGCCAGAGAGTGGGGCAGGGAACTAACTGGAATTTCATGAGAGCTACGTTAACCCCTTCCAAGGGTAGTTTCCCCAGTGGCATAATGAGTTACCTTTTACAAGGTTCCACCTCTTAAAAGTTCCATTACCTTCCAACATCACCACACTGAGGACCAAGCTTCCACTACAGGAACCCTGGCAAGAAAGACTGAAATCATATTCAAAGCATAGCAGGGAGTTGTGGTTGTAATCTGAGGGCACCAAAATGAATAAGGTATAGTTCCTCTGTAGTAAATATAGATTCCTTAATGGATCAGCCTTCTGGGATGCAGATTCTAAAGTTTTAGAATTTCTCAGATACTGAGAATGTCTTGTGGAGCCCAACAATACATACTTGTAATCCCAGCAACTCAGGAGGATAGGGAAGGAGGATCATGAGTTTGAGGCAAGAGACAGTCTGCATAATTTAGTGAGAACCTATTGTAAAATTAAACATTAAAAAAAAATAGAGGACTCTGGATAAGGCTCAGTGGTACAGCACTTGCCTAGCATGTGGAAGGCCCTAACTACTGACAAAAAGAAGAATATATGTATATATATATATATATATATATATATATATATATATATATATATTTTTTTTTTTTTTTAATTCAAAAGCCATTGGATAAAATTTTAGTTTATGTGAAGATATGAACTGGTCACCATTAAACTAACCATATAATCAAAGGGTTGGGTCTTTGAACCAGTCTGGCCTCTGGCAAAGAGGGCCTGGGAGAAAGATTTAAATCAATTGGTCCATGATTTAAGCAATCTTGACAATGTAATGAAAAAAGTAAAATCTCTGAACACTGACTGTCAGGAGAGATTCCTCCTTGATCAGTACAGTGGCATACACAGGGAGAGGGCAGGGAGCTTTGCAGTCACATCCCCCACTCAGCTTTCTCTATGTGGTTTCATTTGGCTGGACTTGATACAATCATTTAAAATAAAATTGTAATTGTAAGAATAGTGCTGTCTTGAGTTTTGTGAGTCATTCTATTAAATTATTAACCCTGAGGAGTTTGTTAGAGCTCATAATCTGTAACCTGTTTGTTCAAATGGCTCCTCTCTCCCCACTTAAAGTGTGCCTGATGCCTGAAGTAAGGACAGTCTTTTATAAGACTGAGTTCTTAACTTGTAGGGTCTGTGCTCATTCCAGGTAGTTACTGGGAGAAATAAATTACAGATGGAAACAAGATTTGGGAATATATAGCTGACCCTATGTGTCCTAAGAAAGAAAGGAACTAAGTACTATGAGCACTGAAAAAATTTTTATCCAGCAGTCAGAGCATCATATTAAAAGGTTACATGAAAATATAAAAATTGATATTGTGTTAAAAAGTGGTGAGTTTCAATGAAGTAAAAAAATGAATAAAGAAGCACTCTAAGCTCAAGAAAATCTTGTGTACTGAATGGAAGAATGCCAAGAACACACAACTGAGGAAAAGTCTCTAGAAATGTAGATATCCTGAAAAAAGCAGAAAGAGTTTTAGGGTCAAGAAGAATTGAAAAGTGTCAAAAACAAGACACAAGGATAATTGTAAGGAGAAATTTGTTCCATCTCGGTTTCAGTTTTCCTAATAAAACAATGATTTACCAACCTTTTCATATCTTAACAAAGTCATATTTATGCAAGACTAACCAAGTTGCTAACATGTAATCATTGCTTGATAAGATGATACTGAACAGTGCCAACTATTTCCATGTGCAGTTGGCTTTAGAATTACTTTTACTGCTCTAAACTGTTATCTAATGTGTGTGGCATTATCTGTTGTTGGATGCCATGGATTCAGATCTGACTCATGTAACCCTATGTACAACAGAATTAAACACTAACCAACACTGTGCCATGCACACAATCTTTTTCTATTTGAGCCAAATGTTGCAGCCACTGTGTTTCTTTTCATTTTGAGACATGCCACATCAACAAAAGCAGGTCTCAGGGGCTTTACTCCATTCCCATCAATAAGATTGACTCTAGTTTGAGGAGACAATTCTTCCTGTGCAATTTCTTGAGTACCTTCTATCTTGGGGGGTACATTTTCCAGGACTATATTTAACAGTGCTTCTCTGCTATTTATAGCATTTTCTAATTGTTTGAGTGGGCTGTAGGTCCTTCTCCTTAGTCAGTCTTAGTCTGGAAGCTCAGCTGAAACTTGTTCACCATGAGTGGCCCTGATGGTATCTGAGATACCAGTGGCATAGCTTTTAGCATCACACCAACATGCAAGCCCCCACAGCATGACAAGCTGACACACATGTGGGGGTAATAGCTATGTGAGTTTAATCACTGAATTATACCTTTAATCCTGAGCTTTTAAAAAGGAGGACTAGTTTTTCATATAATTTTTTTTCTTTATCTGATAACTTTTAATACTATTTATTTTATTTTTGACCTTCAAATGGTATTATTCATTGCTCATAAAAAGTAGATGTATATACTCCAATTAATAAAAATTTAATATGTCCAGGATATCATAGAAAAATTATTTCAGGTCATCCTTTGGATTTCTTACATCTTGGCTATGAGATAACTATTATAGATATATGATATAATATCACTTCATTAAAAATTTTAATACTACTGGATTTCATAATTTTCTGGGTATTGCTTTTAATATCAAAAATTAAATATTAGGATAAATGAAATAAAAAAAATTTAAGAGGAGTTTGTACCAAAGTTACATGTACACACACACACACACACACACACACACACACACACACACTTCCAAAATTTCTGTCACATAGAGATATGGAAGGGCCATATTCAATATCTGATATGGAAGAGTATGCCAACTTGGCCATATGGGCTTTCACAGAGAAATTATAAATATAAATGAATTCAATTTACATATTTGGCTACATGGGCCCACATAGTTTAATTTGCAGTTGTTCTAGCAAGTTTTGCCATGCCCATTTTAAAGTTATCTTCTTGAATCTTTTAACACTTGCTATAATTATCTGGGGGGCTGGGATTTGGCTCAGTTGGTAGAGCGCTGTGCTGCAGTCTCTGAGGTCCTGGAGTTCAATTCCCAGCACCGCAAAAATGGGAGAAGGGCCTGGCAATCCACTCCCAAGGCAATCTGAAACAGTCAGCCATTGAAAACCCTGTGAGGGTCTCTGTGAGTCAGATGCTGACTTGACAGCACCTAACAATAATTATCTGATATGTTTAGAGGGCTTAATGTATTGGGGCCTCATTTAGTTGGAACAATAAAACATGGGTTAGAGCTCCAGTTACTAGGACAGAATGAGAAATGAGGAAAACTATCTCGGCTTCAGTTAATCACCTAAGGAAAGGAACTGCACAGACTGAGGTAGTACGCAAAAGATGTGGGCATAAGCATGGTTCTGGGGATTATCCATGGTGAGTGAAATGAGATGGAACAGAATGGTGGTAGGGCATCTAATCAGCAATGGTCCTTGGAAGCTGATTGGAAGGAAGTTATTCCTGAGAGGTTCTTCACGAACATCAGGACATCAAGGAAGGATGGGATATAGAGAAGACCTGCTTCAGCTTTCCTAAAGAAGGGTGGTAGTGATGAAGCAAGGTGAGCTCCATGATCTCAGTCAGGGGACATGAGTCAGAGAGTGACCAGTTACTAAGTGTGACTAGGTAGTATGACTTGTCACACTGTATTAAAAACTTAGGAATTATGACAAAATGAATTGCTGACACTCAAATGATGGATTTTCAGCAAGTGCTGAAACTCAAAGTTTATCGCTGCCAGGTTAGATATCAGTTCTGAAGTTGGAGAAAGATAATCATGATTGCCTCTAAGACACTGTATCTGGGGAAATGAAGCCAGACCTACTAAATTAGGGATATATATATAATATATTACACACACACACACACACACACACACACACACACACACACACACATATATATATATATATATATATATTTTGCCTGTGGTGTAATTGGCTCAGAAATCACCATGGACCCAGAACAGTGGATGATCATCATCTATATACTTAAAGACCTTGGAAAATGAAAGTCAACACAAGAAAGATGGAGGCTGACTTATGTTCATGAACAGAGAACACAAATTATTTTATATTTATAGTGAAATGTGCAAGCCTCCTGGTTGATGAGTGAATGACATAGATAAGGTGAACAGATTTGTGATTGACATGAACACTAATCTTCCATCAAGTATGTTGCATTATATCACAATATGAATACAAGAAAGCTCATGTTTGATCAGAATCAGCTTTGGAAGACACAACAGTTCATGAATAACAACCTTTTATAAAGAGAAATGTAAATCACAGTGATGTTATCAACAGGGGATAAGTAAGAATATGTTGGATACGGTTGTCTATTAACTGCTGTATTGGAAATGAAGCTCTTTCTAGTGAAAAATCTATACAGAGAAAAAAAGGCCAGCTGTTCAAAGGTCATCTCTCTTTTAAATTCAGCTCCGTGAGAATGAAAGGACATTGATTTCTTAAGCTAAACACACAAATTCACTTAACAAATTTTGAGAAAATTTAAGGCAACTCATTTAATTTATTTTTCTTATTGGTATTCATTAATGTTTGCAAATTTCACATTTGGGTCAATAAATTCATTAGCCCCTCAACTATGTTTCTGAGAGAAATCACCCACATTCTGTAGTAATGAAACTTTTCACCTTTTTCTGACTTTTGAAGTGTGTCCCATGTATTAAAAAGTGCACAAGACAGAAATGTCTAATTACTTGATACAAACTCAGTATCCATGTAATCATCACTCATGCCAAGAAAAAGAGTACTGTTGCCACACTGTCCTTGTGCTCCTTGCTCACATGATTTTTTTTAAATCAAAACTTCCTCCATGTCCTATCAAGGTTACCCTTCTGGTTTTTTAGGCTTAAAAATAAATCTTGCCTCAATTATCCAGTTATTTTTTTCTTTTTTGGCCTTAAATTACAAAATTAATTTTACTCAATTTCTAGAAGTTATTGGGTTTTACTATGCCATGGAAATCCCTATCATTAGACAGACCCATTGTTGAGCTGTAGTTCAAAGGAATATTGGAGTATTTACACTTTTGAGTCTGTCTTCTTTTATTCAAACACTGAAACAATAGGTTCTCTAGAGGAACGCAATAGCAGATTTGAGCAGGCAGTGGAACAACTCTGTGAACCGGAGGAAACAGCAACTGAAATTCTGTGGTCTTTTAAATCCAGCTCAGAAAAAAAATAGGATAAAAAATTAATAGAACCCAAGGAACACTATCAATAAGATCAAATATGCATTGTGCAAGTTCAAAAGGGAGAGGAGACTGAGAATAGTCAGAAAAAAAAATATTGGAAGCAATAATGGCTGAAAGCTTCCTAAATTTAATGAAGAGATGAATCTGAAAACCCAAAATCATAAAGAAGTAAAAGTAAGACAAGTTCAGGGAAATTCATACCAAAAAATTATCATTAAATTTTCCAAATTCTAAATGATGAAACCCCAGCCCCAGATAGCTTTTATGGTGAATTCTATAAGATGTTCAAAGAGAAATTAACAATTCTACTCAAATTCTTCTACAAAGTAGACAAGAAAGGAAAATTTCCCCACAGATCCCATGATGCCAAAATTAACCTGATATCACAGCAAGACAAATTTACTGTAAGAAAACTATAAGTTAATATAACTAGTTAATATAGATAAATAAAAATACTTAACCCTAGCAAACCTAATCAAACAGTACACTGAAATGCATATGTATGATGCCCAATGGGATTTATCTCAGCCTGGCAAGGTTGGTTCAATGTAAGAAATCAGTCAATGTACACTACATTAGTAGAATGAAACACATCCCCCTGCCACACACACACACAGAGGATCTTCTCAGTAGACACAGAAAAGTATCTTACAAAATTTAACATGCTTTAATCATTAAAATATTCAAAAAACTAGGAATAGAAAAGTAGTTACTTAGTATCTTGAATGACATTTACCAAAAACTCTGAATGGTGAGAGACTGAAGGCCTTCTCTTAAGATAAAAAACAAGATATCCACTTTTCCAACTTTGTACTAGATGTCCTAGCCAGAAGAATCATGCAATCGTGTAAAGGTTTCCACAGTCAAGATGCAGAACATGCCCTTACTCCGCAAATTCCCTTGGCCATTTTTAACCAACCTATTATCACTACCCCCACGTGTCTGTCAGTTTGTTGTGCTGTGGGGGCTTGCATATTGCTGTGATGCTGAAAGCTATGCCAGTGGTATTGCAGATATCAGCAGGGCCACTCATGGTGAAAAGGCTTTGCAGAGCTTCTAGACTAGGACAGTTTAGGGAGAAGGACCCAGAAGTCCATTCTCTAATCAGCCATTGACAATCCTATGAATAACAGAGTTGTTGTTGTTATTGTTGCTAAGAGCTGTCAGGTCAGAGAAGCACTGTCAAATATGTTGTTGTTGTTAGGTGCTGTTCAGTCGGTATCCGACTCATAGCGACCCTTATAGGGTTTTCAATGGCTGACTATTTCGGGATTGCCTTGGGAGTGGATTGCCAGACCCTTCTCCCATTTTGCGGTGCTGGGAATTGAACTTGGGTCCTCAGAGACTGCAGCGCAGTGCGCTACCAACTGAGCTAAATCCCAGCCCCACTGTCAAATATAGCTCTAGAAAATGAGCCACCTAGGCTGGACAGTATTCAAGAAACAACTGCACAAGAGTTTTCTCCTCAAAGTATAGTTGACTTTAATGACAGAAAAGGAATAATGCCCCTTGAACCTCCTTTTGCTGTTGTGGCATGACTCAAAGTGAGAAGGAACATAGTGACTTCAGCAATGAGCTCAACCATCACAAGATCATGTGCATGGCATAGTGCTGGGTAGTGTTTTGTTCTGTTATACATAGTTACTATGAGTCCAATCCCACTTGATCGCTCCCAACAATAACACTACTACAGCCATCTCCTGACAACCATTGACTTATTTCTGCACTTCAATTTTGCCTTTTTCAGAATGTCATGTAAATTGAATCACATATAGGGGATAGACTTTGAGCGTGGCGTTATCAGTTGGCATAAAACATTAAACATTCATCCACACCATTAACTCTATCAGTGCTTTATTCTTTTTTATTATATGGTAGTATTCCATTTTACAAATATGTCACAGTTTATCCATGAAGCAGGTGAAGGACAAATGTTGTTCTAGGTGTAGTTGATTACAAGTATAGCCACTATAAATATTTGCATGGACATATACTTCAGTTTGTCTCTTTTTTCTGGAACGAACATTGGTATTTAATGTTTTAAGAATTAGATTCTTCTATGTTGTTAAATTTATATGTATGACGTTGGTCATAACATCTTTTTTGTTTTTGTGTATAGTATCTCTTATGTTAGTATTATAAATACATTTATTTAGGGTAGTTTTTTCAGACAATCTGAAATTTATATTCATTTAGACTAAGCTGCTTTATTTGTTGGTTTTCTCAACACTGATATTTTTTGTCCTTTAGAATCTTGTTTTACTGGCTATTTTTAGAGAAAGGTTTCCATTGTTACTCATCCCAGGCATAGTCACCATTTCAGGTGCATTTGTGTGGTCTTTACTATTCTCTTAGATTGTATAGCACAGAACTATATTTGATTTTGGTGATTTGATTCTTCTGCATCTCCATGAATTGAGGAATTGTGAAATAGCAAGCAGACACTTTATATCTTTAATTCCTGAGCATATGAGTGTATATTCTTTCTTCTAACATGTTGTTGTCATACTTTCCTAGAGTCCAGAACCTGCAAGAAGAGGCTGGAAATTGTTCTTTTTTCCTAACACTTTTCATGAGTTAGAGACTTCCTACCTACTCTCTCCCTCTTTGGACAACATATGCTTCCATTTCAGCCTGACTTTGGTCTTCCATCTCAAAAGGAACAATTTTTGTTCTCATTATCCCTTAGAAACTAAACTTATGGCCACCTTTGATTCCACCTGCACACAGAACTAAGCAGATTTGCAGTATTAGCAACACCCCCAGAGCTTTTGTGTGAAATAGTTTGTGCTATTTAAGGTACATATAGATATTTGACTTTCTTAAAGGCTATAACCACACTTAATGTATGAATGTTTAAAAAATTACTGTGCTGAAGTATATATATATATATATATATATATATATATATATATATATCCATTCATCTTCCTTAAAATACTTTTACTGGCTTTGAACACACATACCTCATCATTCTTGTCACTTCTGGAAGCAGATTTTTTTGTTTGTTTGTTTGTTTTTCATGCTTGCATGGTTTGCAAGTGCTGGAGCACTGAACTACACCCCCAAACCATTTTTCATTTTTGAGACAGGGTCTCACTAAATTACGCAGACTTCCTCTGGTCTCAAACTTGCAATCCTCCTGCCTCTGCCTCCCAAATCACTGGGATTATAGGTTACGGGTGTGTGCTGTGGCTCCTGGCTTCGAAAGCAGTTCTGGAAGTCTTTATTGAGTAATACATTTTTAGTTTGGACATTCATTGTACTTTTTATGTCACCTTGTATTTAAAATGTTCCTTTTTTCTGTTACCTATGTGTACGTGAAAGAAAAGTTGTCTCAAAGTAGCTTGCAAAGCTGTCCTAATCAGAGGCCCTGCTTCATATGCAATTGTGAGGATAACAGAACAACAGATGTTCAGTGCTAGGACAATGTCTGGGAGGGAGTAAGCACTTTCAAAATGCTGATTTTATTATTTTATTAATATCTAATATCCTTAAAATCACTGGCCATGGGCAAAGCATTTCTTGAGCTTCCTTCCTGTCCAAAGACCTCCATTGTATTTCTTAAACAGGATATTGTTTTCCTGTACTCTAAATTACTATATATTTATGAAAAATGTTATACAGTGTGATTATGATGCAGAGAAAATATGAGAAGTTCAATCCAAAATAAGCATATTTCTCATCCTAGATGACAGAGATATATAGGTTGACATTGAAGAGTTATCAGTTGGCATAAAACATTAAACATTCATCCACACCATTAACTCTATCATGTGCTATTATTTGCTGAGACAGAGCATGAATCTTGAAAATGTTGAGGAAAAAGTTACTGTTTACTTTTTAAAGAAATTAAAGCTTAAATTTTGGATGTTATGCAAGTCCTTTTTGATATTAAATTTATATTATTGTTTTAAGATTAACAATTATATATATTAGAGAAGTTAGGTAAGTAGTTCTAATAGCCTCTGGGATGATAGATTATTCAAGCTGATAATTCAACTGAGAATATGTTTTGTACATAATTTCTGATGTGTGAATTTTAAGTAATAATTCAGGGATTATGACAGTGATCATGTATTTTTATAATGTACAGATTGTTAGTAATTTTCCTTCTTTTTAAATTATAAAATCAATGAAATATAAAAATCATTTGTATTTTCCCTTACACATAGTTACATTAGAAATTATTTAATTGGACAGCAATAAAAGATTTTTCAGTACCTGGGCATTGTAGCTCATGCTTATAATCCAAGTATTAGGGTCCTGAGGCAGGACGATCATGAGTTCAAGGCTAGGCTGGGTCACATAGAGAGAATATCTCAAATTCCACTTTCCCAGAGGGGAGAAGTTTAAATTAGCAATACACTAGTTTAAAATTAAATTAAAAACTTAAAAATTGATCTATATGATGTAAGATATGTTAATTCTTCATTAGAAAAATATTCCTTCATTTTCAAAAGAGTATGGAATTAAAGGACGTATGAAGGCAATTCTATAAAATGCTTGAAGGCAATTCAATAAAATTCTAATGTTCTGAATAATTTTGAAAAATTTATCATAGAGTTGTGATATTATAAAAGGTAAATCAAGTGTTTACTCTCCAAATATTCTCCAGTTGGTTTGTCATTTTTTACAACACCTCAAACCTCAAAATTTTCTCACAGAAGATTCTGGGTGTCAGACATTCTGCTGGGACAGCTGGTGGTGTTTGTCTTTCTGCAATGTATGAGACTTCAGCAACTCCAAGCAATATTTTTTGATGTTTTTCTTCCCCATTGAGTTAAATAAGATATAAAGGTCTTAGAAAAGTATGATTCTTGTAATAGAGGTAGAATTCAAGACCTATGAAGGATACTAGAAAATTAAAATGAGTTTTTCTAAGAATGACAAGATGTGAGAACTGAAGTCACAAATGCCCTTAACATGACAAGTCTAGCATTGCATTTAGCAGTGTGTACAAAGAATGGTAAATGGAAATGTTTGTCTTCTATGCTATCCTGAATTAATAATAATAGCATTGACAATAAAATAGGAGCATCAATAGAAACCAATCTCAATTGCCTACATCTGATATTTCAAGTGTTTTAATCAAAACAGAGTGGTTATATTTTGGCTAAGAACCAACTCTGAATAAAATAATATGGCCCCATAATTTGTCCTAATTTGGATTTTTGAAAAGTATCGTCCTCTTTACTTCAAGCCTTTAGACAGAGAATGCAAAATGGAATTCTAATCTGGGGCAGCAATATGAATTTAAAATTTGACAAACCTGGGTTTACATTTTAGTGCTAGCTTTTGTATGCTGTATGATTTTAGGAAAATTCTCTATTATATTTGAACCTCAATTTCCTCTTATGTCAAATAGAGAAGTTAAGACTTATTTCATGCAACTGTTATGAATATTAATGAGGCAATATTTATGTCCATGGGCTGAGATTTGGCTCAGTTGGTAGAGCACCACTCTTTAGTTTCTGAGGTCCTGGGTTTGATCCCAGCACCAAAAAAATGGGAGAAGGATATGACGATCCATTCCTGAGGCAATTCCGAAACAATCAGTCATTGAAAACCATATGAAGGTCACTATGGGTCCAACATGACTGGATGGCACCTAAAAATAACAACATTTGTCTCCATAAAGTGCTGAACACAGTGTGATAGCAGGTTTTCAGTAAATCATAGCTTCTGTGGTTTGTTTTATAATTATTAGTCTCATGTACAGTAATCATTCCTCTCTATACCTTTTTTTTTTAATCCTTAGAGCTACAAATGGTGTAACTAGGGGTCCTCTATGTTTTGGGCATCAGGAAGTAGTTTTGTGGAAGATAATTTTTCACAGACTGAGGTGGATCTCAGGCAGTAATGTGAGCAATGAGGAGCAACTCTAAATACACATGAAGTTCCCCTACTTGCCTGCCTGTGGTCCTCTTCCTCATAGGCTTATGGGTCCTAAAGCCTAGGGGTTGGGAATCCCTGGTGTATACCATAATCTTAGTTTCAGAATGATGATCTTGAGAAGGCTTTTAGGAATTTTATTAGTTGAGAGTATTAATTTAAAACTGTTTTTTTTTTTGGGGGGGGAGTGACTGTCATTTTGCAGGCTTATACTCATAAGAAAATAATCCACTTGAGTCCTAGTAGAATACATTGCATAGCTGAATATTTCTCAAACCATTCAAATTGTAACTAAGCTACTTGAGATTTCTGGGAAACTCATAAATCATTTCATGTTAAAAATGAGTTTTAACAATGAGATACTTTTATGTTATTTAGAAAGGAGATGATATATAATATTCTAGATTATACATAATCATGGGGAATATATCTGACCTATAAAGTATATTTAGTGAATTATTAAATTCATGTGGCTAACTAACATGATCAAGTGGTAGAAGAAAGTTAGTTATTCTGCTAGGAAAATAACTAAGTCTTTTTGGTATTAGAAGAGATTTTGAATATGTTTGCATGCTATCATCTACAAATTCCATAATGTCTTCTAAAGATATAGAAATTCCACTTGAGAAATACACTTAAAAAACAGTTTTTAAGAGACATAACCACTCTTCATAAAAATCATAATGCTTGCTTTGAATTGATTTTAATATAATATTCTAAGCTAATATTTTAGGCTGTATTTTATACAAAGCTGATAATCTAGGAATTAAAATTTTGCAGCAATACAGAAGAGAAGATATTGAAACATACATTGGACTTACAATTTGCTTTTAATGAAATCATCTGTGTGAATGTAAAAGCAACATCTGCATCTGTAGGAAGTTGTGGATAATTTTTGTGCAGAACAAAGAATAGTGTAATTAGTGTTTGATGAGTTTTTTAAAAGATATTTTCACTTCCCCAAAGAGAACATACTGTTTTCTGATCAGATGTTGAGCAAACCTGGCTTAATATCTATGATTTCTCCCACAACAGTGAAACAACAGAAAGAAGATGTTTTTCCACAATATTCAAGGTCATTGCAATTAGCACTGCTGCCTTAGATTTTATATAAATCCTTTTAGAATAACACTTGCATCTGGTTACATTGAATCATAGACTATACTGAATTCTCATTTTATATACATATTTGAAAGATTCAGATTCTTATCAAGATATTATTACCTGTCACGACTATACTTGGTCTAAACCAGAAGCTCTTGACATTGGCTGTTTTTATGCTTCGGGTTTGATCGTTCCTTGTTGATGAGGTTTACACAGTATGATTGTTGTTGTTAAGTGCCATTGAGCCAGTATCCAACTCATAGTGACCCTACATACAACAGATGAAACACTATTGTCAGTGCTTCTCTGCTATTCATTGGGTTTTCAATGGTAGATTGCTTTTTGGGAGTGGGTTGCCAAGTCCTTCTCCCAAACCTACAGCACCTGGTGTTCCCAGGCGGTCTCCCACCCAAGTGCTAACCAGGTCAACCCTGCTTGGCTTCCGAAATCTGACAGGATGGGACACCACAGTGCTAAGGCTGCAGGGACACAGTATCATTAGAATAGTTGTATGATTTAGCAGGATATAAAGTGGTATCCTCTACATGCCAGAAACACCACTCTACATGGCAGTAGCAACTCCCTTCTCCCTAGTTGTGACAACCCAAATTTTTGTCCTAGGGGCAAAATCACATCAAGTTCATAAACAGTGCTAATACAAGAAATTGAATAATCTTTACATTTCAAATATGTGTTCATTCATTCATACACTTGTTGAGCATATCCTTTGAAACAAACATTGTTGTTGTTAGGTGCCGTCAAGTCGATATCCGACTCATAGCAACCCTCATAGGGTTTTCAATGGCTGACTGTTTCGGGATTGCATTGGGAGTGGATTGCCAGGTCCTTCTCCCATTTTTGTGGTGCTAGGAATTGAACTCAGGGCCTCAGAGACTGCAGCGCAGCGCTCTACCCATTGAGCTAAATCCCAGCCCGAAACAAACATAGTCTGATGCTATTTTGAATAACAGAACCAGTCACCACTTTTATTGAAGCAGATGCTGATAAGCCTAATTTTATGAACCTCTTAATCCTTTGAGGTCTAACATTTATCCAAATTTTAAAACTGAACATTCCTTACCTCCTTCAGTGTGATGATATAATCATTTTTATTATAGTTAGATTTATGATTTTTTACTGCTGTTCCTTTTTAGGTTCCCACCATATCTTGATTGGTTGTTTATTCATTTATTAAAGATGATGTAATATAGTTCTGAGTCAAAGATATATGAAATATATTCATAATAATGTTCCCTTCTCTTTCCTACTATTCAATTCCATTTTTCTTCCTTTCTATCCTTTGCCCTTTACAACTAAATGCATAGATTTATTCATGCAATCCTTCCACTTATATTTGATCATCATCTTGGTTTTAGTGTCCATAACGCATAGGAAAAAATTTATACCTAGGAAGCAAGATTAATTCCATAGAAAATGTAAAAAAAATTCCAAGGTGTTGAGGCAGTATAATGTAGCCAAAACATATCTGCTGACTCTGAGGATAGGACATCCAGTCACTAATGAACATATTAGGTCATGTCAACACCTATCACAGCTGATTTTTAGTATCTTTTATTATTTAAATATTATTTTAATTTATCCAGTAATATTGTCTTTCTATGATTTCATCTAATGGGATTGTTTCCTCCATTAACAGTAATTATATTTGATAAATGCCTATAAATCTCTCTCTTTAATATGTCCTCCAACAGAAATGTAGAAATGATAATGAAAGGTAATATATATTTATGGCTCACTGCAGTATTTTCTAGTGTGATAGTCTTTATATGTCAACATGATAATGAAATGGGGAGCCCAGATTACACAGTTTCTGACATTATCTGTGAGGGTGTTTCTGAATGAGATCAGTGAATTATCCATTCCTTTATGGACCCAAATAGAAGAAAAAGAAGAGGGAATCAGAATTTGTCCCTCTTTTTCTTGTTTCCCTTTTGAATTGGGATGTCTCATCTCATCTCCTGATCTCAGATTGAGATTTACGTCATAAGCTTCCATGGTTCCCAGCTTTTGGACATGGACTCCATTGCACCTATTGGTTTGCCTGGGTCTCCATCTTGCAAACAGCAAATTTTGAGACTTCTCAGTCTCCATAGTTATGTGAGGTTTTCTAGAGAACCCTGCCCAATACACATTTGAATGTTATGTACTGAATTTTTATGTTCTTCCAAAGTGCATGTATTGAGATCTTAACCCTCAATGTGATAGTTTTAGTCAATGAGACTTTTGGTAGGAACTTAGGTCATGAGGTTATAGACATCTGAATGGGATTAATACCCTTACAAATCAGACCCCAGGGAAATCCCTTGATCTTTTTTTACCACATAAGAATGCAATGAGATAACCATGGTGTGCAATGGGGAATAAGGTCCTATTTGAGAATACACAGATAAATAGTGGTTTAAGAACCACAATGGCTAACATCCCTGTTCCAAGGAGAAATGAAGTGAAGCTAGACATGGATATTACAGTGTGCCTCTTGTTGTTGTTGTTAGGTGCCATCAAGTCGGTATCCGACTCATAGCGGCCCTCTGTACAACAGGGGAAACACTATTGTCAGTGCTTCTCTGCTGTTCATAGGGTTTTCAATGAGCAGATTGATTTTTGGGAGGGGGTTGCCAGCTCCTTCTCCCAAGCCTACAGCTTCTGGTGTTCCCAGGTGGTCTCCCATCCAGATACTAACCAGGCCCGACCCTGCTTAGCTTCCGAGATCTGACGGGATCAGATGCCACAGGGCTACCGCTTCAGGCAGTGTGCCTCTTATGGGATACTTATTTTATCTGAAAGAAGGCCTAATAATGTTTAGTTGTCTGACCTGTGACCAGAGAGTCCTTCATATAGGAAACTTGTGGCACTAGAGAATGCACTTGTGATTCTTGTCTGACCTGTGTCCAGTTTATGTCTGCCTGGCCATAGACAGAGAGAGAGAGAGAGAGAGAGAGAGAGAGAGAGGAGAGAGAGAGTGAGTGCAAGGGAACATACAAGCACAAGCACAGGGAGCTCACTCTTCTATGCTGGAAAACTGTCACTTAGTTTTTAGCTCTAGTCTCACGCTGTATATATTTGGATATGATGTAAAACTGGAACCTGCTTCTGGTATGACACAGTAAAACATGTATTCAAAAAGAATGCAAAGGCAACATAAAATTATGAGTTAATATATACCTTCACCAGGGCCTGACCATGTTGACAAACTGGTATCAGACCTCCATCCTTCAGAACTGTGAGAAATAGAGTTCTAGTTTTCATAAGCCACTCAGTCTATGGTACTTTGTTGTATTAGTCCAAACTGACAATCACACCCATTACCTAACATAGAGACTAACAAAATATTACATAAATACCTGTTAAAGTGTGGTATCTTTTAGGGCTATATAGAACAAATCTGGACCTTTTGAAATATGCGTGCCTTTAAAGTTATGTTAAGGTAGGAATAGGACACCCTAAATATTACAAAGCCCTAAAGTGGTTTATATAGGATGAAAGTTTTCTAGTGCTTTTTTAATCATATGCCCCATTCGGGAATTACATGTTGCTTAAAAAGCAAATAATCAATGTTGTCTGAATACACAGGTTAAATTCATTAATCTTAAGTTTATGATTTATAAAATGGAGAAAAATATTTTGAAAGATTATAAAATTTCAACATTTATTACAATACTGGGAACAGAGAATCTTCTTGAAAATCTTAGGTCTCTTATTAAACATATAATTTTTATAAAATATCTTTGTAATATATTCCCTTAGGTAATTATCAACTGGTCCTCTAGCAAGGACTATTACATAGTAGCCAGATCATAAGTTTAAGTTGTTTAAATGTGAGCAACAAATTATCTAAAGGATGGCATTGTAAGTTAATACTATATATGGAATGTTATATGCTAGAAAAATTAATTGGACTCTTTTTGGCAGTGCATTAGTTTAATCCTGCTAATGCACTTGAGGCAATATGAGAATATCTGCAAAAAATTAATACTTTTAAAAAAGGTATTATGAAACAGACTAATAAATAATCACACTATGTTTGTACCTGTGCTTCTTGGTAATTGTTTTACTCAAAACTCCTTCCAGAAGATAAAAATGTAATGAGCAAAAAGCCTTATAGAAGAGCCTGGAAATGTTTCCTGAATGAGGGCATGACAGTCTTGTTCTTCCTGACTCAAACCCTAGTAAAATAATAACCATGCTTATCTATATCTGGAGCATAGTATTTATGAACTCAACAACTGTGGAAACTGAGGATGATATTGATTATCTATTTTCTGCTTATATTCAGGAAAGCTGCATATCATTCATATCTAATGATTTTGATACACAAAATTTAATTGAGAAAATGTGCCAAACTCTGAATTATAATATTATTAGGGTATAAGGACAAAGTTACTATTACATGAAGTTCATTTGAAATTCTTTATGTAAACCCAGGAGGTATATTTTAACTTGTTCATTCTTGTTTCAAAATAAAATGATAAGGATTATTTTATTCAAAGGAAATTATAGGATTGCTTTCATTTCTAATCTTTAATAAAAGAAGCCATAAAGATGTTTACATTTCATACTGTGTCAATTAACAATGGCATAACTTCACAAATATAACTAGAAAACAGAAAGGGAATGCAAAGAATTTTTTCTAAGAAATTATAAAAAAGTGTTACAAAAGGAAGAAATAAAACTATTTAAAATTAATTGTATGCCAAAAAATGGATTGGGTTTCTGAAACATGTTGAACAGTGGTTCTATTAGGATGTAGAATATCAGAACACACAGGCATTAATAAATTTATGGAATAACTTTCCAAATAATTAAAGATCTCTTTTGATAACTGATGAAAATGAAAAGTGGTAGGAGGAATATACTAATATAATCTCAGAATTTTAGATGGGTTTATGATTAATCACAGGTTCATACTTGCCAAGTGAAATATAGTTATATAAATTCACTTTTGCTACTGACTTTTTATTTTAATAACAGCAGATGAAAGGTCAGAATACCCAAAACATACCAAAGAAATCATTATGAGAACCTAAAAGTAGAAAGCTGGATTTTAGGAAATTATGAATAAAATGAAGTATTGAATCTCCATACAGGTCAGTGTCTAATTTGGTTGCCAAATAAATATTATTTTAAGGTATTATGTAACTAGGAATATATTCTAAAAAGCATTGGGAGATGCCCTCATTCACTATATCAACTTTGACATCACTTTATAAATCAATATTATGTTGATGTTCCTGATTTTTACTTCTGAAATTCTCCTATGCATATGGATATGTTCAGGGTACCCAAAGAGCATAGACAAGAAGAATAAGAAGTCAGTGACAATAATGATATACTCTGCTTTGGACTGGAATTCTATAGTTCTTTATATTTGCTTTGGTATTTACATCAATTCTTTAAGGCTTCTCATGCAAACTTTAAAGTGACTATATCCATGGCTTGTGAAAAAGAGAATACATTTTTGATATATTTTTAAGATTGTCACATGAATATGGCATACAGAAGGCTATGGTACTCTAGCTTTAGACGGCAATATAGGTGGGGAGAAAAAATAGTGAGGAGATTTCATTTTGCTTTGTTTCACTTTTTTAAGAGTCCAAATCAGAGATTCTAGTTCTATAATCTCTGTTTTATGAGACTGTGAAATTTTTAAAATATAAAAATCTTACCAAGGTTTATAGAGAATTAGTATGTGCCCAGATTATTTTGAAGGAGTAAAACAGATATCCGTATGGCGATTCCATTTCCAAAGCTCTCAATATGTAAGTATGTGTGATTCATTGCACTTACATTGGGAGTTAATACCAGTAGGAATTTTAACAGTTTTAGAGGCTTTAAGAGCTGCCTGGGAAGGTAATGTAGAGTTTAGAGTTGGGAGGCACATCTTTTGGAGTTACAAAATTTTAGGCTTAATAAACTGAGTGAAAATGGCAAGATATTTACCTCTCTGATTTGTGTTGTAAACAGAATAATGGCCTCCCAAAGATGTTCATCTTCTAATCCATAGAACATGTAAATTATCTTTTATGGAAAAAGGAACTTTGATGACATGATTAAGTAAAAGATAGGGAGGATACTCTACATTATATAGGTGGTTCCAATGTCATCACAACATCCTTTAAAAAGAGAGGTAAAAAGGTCAAAGGGAGAAGCAGAAGGAGCTGGCATAAAGGAGTAGAGGAGAAATGATGGTCTTTGAACATGGAGGAAGGGCTATAGGCCAAGGATTGTGAGTATCCTCTAAACCTGGAAAAAATAAGGAAAAACATTCTCCTTGCGAAGCTTCCAAAAAGAATATGACCCTGCAAACACTTTGGTTTTATGTTTTATTTTATTGAGTTATTTCTTGGGATTTGCTGGGCATCAAACCCTGGGCCTCATGCAAGTACTAGACAAGTGTTCTTCTATGGAGCTATAACCATAGCTCATCACCTTGTTTTTAGACTTCTGATCTCCACAACTGTAAAAGAACAAATTTGCAGTGTCCCTAGGCACTAAATTTGTGATAATTTGTTATACAAGTAAAACGAAACTAACATATCATACTTCAGGTTTTGTTGATATTTGTTTGTTCGTTTTTGAGATAAAGTCTTGCTATGTAGCCCTAACTGGCCTCAAACTTGTTATATAGCCCAGGTTAGCTGTGAAGTCATGGCATTTCTCTTGCCTTAGCTTTCCCAGTGTGTGGATTACAGTCCTGTGTGACTACACTTGGCTTCATACTTCAATTTCTTAAATTACTGCCCCTCTCATGTAATATTTAACACATTCGAAGTGCTTAGTAAATACTTCCAATGTACAGGATCCAATGAGGTGCAGTCCATTGGCTTTAGGAGGAAGTATAGATAGTGAAAATGTAAAAAAAAAAAAAAAAGGAAAATTTCCAATTAGAAATTCTTCAGGGAGTTACAGGACTTTGAAATGTGAAAACAAGGATAAAAATCCTAGAGAACATTTAATTGCTGAGTGAGAAACATTAGTTTTGTAGAACTCATTAACATAGTAGAATTTGTATTGCCTGTTTGAAGAAGGGAATAAAAGATTTTTGCCTCTGAAAAGTAGCAGAAGGAATTACTGATGACAATTTGAGTGTGATATTATAGATTTCAAAGTTAATTTTCACATAACTTCTAAAATTACAAAGATATCTTCACTAAAATAAATCTGTTACATTGCCTTAAAATAACAGTATATGATAAAATTAGAGAGAAATTATACATAAAATCCATGTTATCTTGAAAGGAAATGGAAGTTTGAAAGGGTATAAACTAACTTCTTATTGCTGTGTAAGTATGGAAATAGCTTAAGTTAAAGTAGATTTCTTTACTCACCATGTTAGATTTTCCATGTTTCCATAACACAGAATATCAGTCTAATGTTATTGTAGGATACTACAATCTGATAACTAAGTTTCATAATGAAACTTCCTTTCATCTCTACTGAGTTTTGATCTTACCCCCAAATTCTTATTATTTATCTTATTAGTTAGAGGTATGGTCTTCACATACAAATTTTCCTG